>MQTX01000471.1:4335-17998 GCA_009735665.1 Angiostrongylus cantonensis | reverse complement strand
ACCGCACGGATCCTGGTATTGGTTTACTCTTAGTTGGGCTTCCTTATGAAAACGTTGGACTCCGTCTCAGCATGGGAGACCCTGCAGGTGGTAAAAATCCCCTGCTGTACATCCTTGCCCGATTTCCAGGAACACATCCCAGCCACGACGAGGCGGTGAACCATTTGGTGGGCTTGTTACTAATAGTGGCAAATTTCACCAAAAAAGTTGTGATTCACACTATTCAATTTTTCAGTGATGCTGAGATATTTGCACAACTACGAATCGCAGGTGTCTGCGCTGGAGAACGAATGCGCTGTTACCCTTTTCGAGGACTAATGCGTTCACCACCATGCGGGCCCTTCGTTTTGTCTGTCTCTCGCAATACAGACACCTGCGGTCTGGACTTTCGCAAGTACTTCAGGACCACTGAAGTTATATTTCGCAATATACCTTGCCATTAGGAAGAGTAGGCAGTAAATAACGGGATAAAATTGTGATTATTCAGTCTTCATTTTCTGCCTATTGTTTTTTATAACGGGTTATTACGTGAAACACAAGCAAAACGACACTGACATATGAGTAAAACTCGGAACCATAGTTAGGTTTCGGACCCTAGAATGTCCTCGCCCACCTGAAAGGGTAGTCGCTGGCTCGATGCCCACCTTAAGGCCCAAATTTTGCTCATTTCTAAGCATCGTTGTGTTTAAATTACAGTAGCATGAGAAACGTGTGAAGGGATTAAGTGGGAATGGTAGTGATAGATTAATAGATATTACCAAAGGCAGTGATGCTGAGATGGTGGTTGGAGGCGCCACTGCGGCGCGCACGTGAAAATGCGCCCATGGCCCACCAAGCCTTCCATCCCTCTGGGGTCGGCAAATTGGTACCAGACTTGTCTGGGAGGATAGCAGCACTGGCTCGATACATCGGCCGGCCACCGCGAGTCATTGTAAAGGCCAGATATGCATTCAATCACCTCCAACGATGCTTAATGAAGTCGAATGCATGGCGCATCCCTCAGGGATTGATCAACGCCGAGAGCTTTATCCTTTATCCTTTTACCAAAGGCAGAAAATTTTTCTTCTACCTAATTAAATGCTCCTTTGCAACCAATGTCAGAAACACGTTCGGGTTTTTCGGTTGGTGGTTCATATTTGTATGGTCTCATAATATTCGACAGTTACGGTTGAGCAGTCGCTGTGTTCGCTTATTCAATGAAACTGACCATAACAGGTGAAGTTTCCCTTCAGAACTACTGTTTAGCACTTGCACAAATAGGTCAGATTCTGTACAAGTGGAACTGTTTCCCCGGACCATTCCAAAATTTGCTTCGTTATCACGTTTCCTGCTCATATAGCTCCGGATCCCGAAATACTTGATCGTTCGTCACAATTGCCGTTCTTGCCAGCTACATGCATCGCTTAACACAAAGGCCTGAAAACGCAGAATTTGACGCTGAATCTCTGGTGGAATCGTTCTCGTTGGGAGTCAAAATGAAAAACATGAATTTGAATTACCTCGTCTTCTAATCGAAAATCTCTTAGTGATAGTGTATTGTGTTTAGTTCATATTCTCAGCCGCACTCAAGCATACGGCAGGCTTCCCATAGAATTGGGTGCCTATATTTTTCTCTTAATAACTGTTTCCACTTTGAATTGTTCTACAGTATCTATTCCTCTTTAGTCCAATGAGCGGCTCTTCACTGCAATCTGCTCTCGCGCTCATTCAACAGTTTTCATGAATTATCGCGTGTTTCAACTCATGCATGTAAACTTCGTTTTGATTTTAATTTAATTTAATCGTTTAATTTAACTTTTAAACAGTGGTCTAGTGCGCTTGCGGCGCAATGGTCGGAAGCGCTCTGCAACAAACACATGGACTCGATCCCCGCGCTCATCGCCCACTGAGCCTTCTATCCCTCTGGGGTCGGCAATCGGCAATTGACTTGTCTGGGAAGATGGGAGCACTGGTTCGATGCACCGGTAGGCTACCGTGAGTTACTGTTAAGGCCAGAAATGCATTCATTCACCTCCAACGACACTTAATGAAGACGAATGGATTGATCAGTGTGGAGAGCTTCATCTTTTTTATTTCATACATTTTATGTGAAATAACTGTTAATTAGCTTTCCTCACTGGATTTCCCAGGCAGGCTGTGGAAGACTTCCGTGTCAGCTCAGCCATGAGTGGCCCGTCGGATACTCTACGCACTGTTCGATGATGGTACTGAGCCCAAGGGACTAAGGGATTCACTAAGAAACTTCCCTTTGAAATAACCTACCAATGTTTCATTGGCTCATAGTGGCTGGAAGGTGTTCCTGGGTGTCGGGCTGCGATATACAGCGCGTGGACTAGTATCCCAACTAGGCTCTTCCGAGCTGACGAGTCCGGCGCTTCCATCAGGAAGCCTGGCTAAGAGTAAACCAATATTATCTTCCACCATATACCTGTATTAAATTAGTCACATGGTGGCCAATCTCTCTCTCATCCACAAAGGCCTCGACTGGCAGTTGTGGTGATAACCTCGAGCAGACTTTGGCTATGCAGGGTTCGCTGCTGCAGTTCGCTATGTGTGGTTAACTAATGCACCGTATAAAAGGATAAAGCTTCTGGCGTTGATCAACCTTTGAAAGATATGGCTCCAACTACGTTAGATATCGTTAAAGGAGAGTGAATGAATACCTGGACTATACAACGACTTGCAGTGACCAATTAGCCCTAGGCTCCGGATCGAACCAAAGGCCACATGTACACAGCGGAAGGAATCGTTATTTGTGCCTGGTACGTCTACGTGTAGATAGATGTTCTGCACTTCTAATCCGGTCAGCGGGGAGTAGACATATTATCTAAAATATTAATATGGTCAATTAAACTTGTACATATGTATGTAGACATGTTATATATATATATATATATATATATGTATATATGTGCTCGTATGGATATAATATGCACACATTTGCATATACACATATAGAGACACATGTGGAAACGTATACATATAGGTATGTATACGCATATGGCGATCGTGCGGTTCCTCTGCCGCATATTGAATACTCGGAGCGCCGGGAGGTTAAATCGGCAACGATCGATTACAGCCGTGATCGTGTACGATCGAAGTGACACTTGCACCGCGCTATACTGCAGTGAAGGTGACCGCCACCAACAATATTCCTTAAATCACAAGAGAACTTCTGAGTGACTAATGATTTCAACTCAAAGGCCGAGGGCGTTATGGCAGAGAAAAGATCGTGGCGTGTTGATGAAGCTCATGCGAATGAAACTATTGTAAAACGTAGCTGTCAGACCAACGGTTTTAACCAACAACATGTTTTCTGGCCGAATTGTCGACACTCCAGTCCGTCTCCGAATTGTCGACACTCCAGTCCGTCTCCGAATTGTCGACACTCCAGTCCGTCTCCGAATTGTCGACACTCCAGGCCGTCTCCGCAGTGCTTTTTTCTTTTTATATGAATTTGTGATGCTTAGATGGCATGACTACTCTACTTGGTCGTTGGTAATGGAACGCTTTTGGTCGGCCTTTTGAGTTGCCAGATTCTTCGTGGGTGATTGGAGCGTCAATTTCGCAGGCAATAGAAGTAACCTTGCGCCAAACACGAGGCATCCGAATATTTTACCCCCGGTGTATGATGACAAGTCGCATTCTTTTTTGGAACATGTTGTGGTTGAATCTGTCACTTGGATTTGAGCTGTAGGCAAAACTATTGCTTGCAAACATTGGCGACCTTTGGGTCATTTGACGGAACTTTCAGAATAGTTTTTTATTTTCCCTTTTGGCTCCTGACCAAGCTCGACTACTTTGGAGATGGATTTGTACACAGAAAGCCTTCTCTCTTGGATTTGTTTTCGTTCATTCCTTTTTTGAACTAAGCACCTTTGGAAGTAAGCAAAAAACTTGCTCTCTCCTGTTAGGTATGTTAGGTATGATGTATGTATGATAGCTGTGCCCGCAATTATGGCAAGAACCTGTCACCTGTATCACCTGTAGTCCCGTTGATCGTCGAGTGACTCGAGCGGGCGCCAGTAAATCCTCCATTTTTCCTGTCGCGCGCAAGAGTAGCCCAGTGGGTTCTGCCTGCTTTAGGCTCGAGTGAAAAGTTTGTAGACGACAAACAGCAAGCAAATTGGGCGATAGTTGCCTATATCGTGTAGGTCTCCCTTCTTGAACAACAACACGGTCTTGCTGGTCTTCCACTGGGTAGAGATCTTGCATTCAGAGGGAGAACCGGTGGTACAACACATCCATCCTATATCCATCCTTTCTTATTTCATAATACGGGAGGTTGACGTGGCTATTGAAGAGATCTGAGTAGTAATCGTGGATGATCTATCTTTCTGGACGCTGTTATCGTTTCGTCTAGACTATCGAGGACTCGGATGCAAGTGTACGTGCGTTGCAGTACAGATCGTCACCATAGTTCTTGATCCAGGCAGCCTCCATTGGCACTGAGATTATAGCAGCCTCTCCCTACTCGTCCTACCCAACGCTGCGAAATTGGGAGCTCTTTCGGGGTCAGGGGAATGAGGTCCGTTTTTTTTTTACTGTGTTTAGCATATTTGATACCCACGTATTGGTTGCTGGGCTCTGAACGTGGGGGCTTGTTATACTCACGGGTAGCTTGGTAGGCTCTCCCAGAGTGGACATGGGACTTATTTGTTGGAGGCGATTCCTAACCACCTCCCACATACTTCCCTGTCACTTAATTGCAGGCTTTTGGCCGAATTGATTCGTAGAATACAATCCACATAAAGCGAGAACGCACCCACACACGCATGCATGAATACGCTTAGCAAATACAGAAAGTATGTGCCAAATCGGCGCAGCAGAAACAGGGAGTCTATTTCCTGGATCCACCGGCGTCTCAGGGAAGTAAAGGTCGCTTTTGGTCCGCAATTAACCCCTATCCGCCACCTGGGGACCCGCCACATAGCCTCGCGACTAACCGGCTCGAGACCCCTCATATGAGGGAGATCCGTGGATGGCAAAAGCCTATTTTGAATAGTGTTAAGGGTTGGTAAAAAATTCAAAAGCCAGGCAAAGTTCACTGTTTCTTAGGCATTGAGAATGTTCCGCTGGCATTTTATACTTGTTGAAATCAGTTGACTTGTGAATACCCAGTGCATACCAAGGGTAGTGCTCGAAAGTTAATTTTTGTTTCCTCTCTCAAACTTCTGTTGCTCATCCCATAACGCCCTTTATGGGTGCCGCTGTGTCCATATCATCCCAACGGTTTGCCGCCTCATCGTGGTTAGGAGGTGCTCCTGTGTGTCGGCCTCCAATGTACACCGGGTGGACTCATCTCCCTGGCAGGGTCTTCCAAGCTAAGAAGGAGTACGGCGTTTCCATCAGGAGGCGTAGCTAAGAGTAAACCAATACCAAGATCCACCTCCGTCTTGGTAATGAAGTCACATGGTGGCAAATCCCCCTCTGATCCACAAGGGCTATGACAGGCTATTGTGGTGAAGACCTGAAACAGAATTTGGTCAGGGTGACCTCGGGACTCCAGGGAACTATAATTGCTCAACCAGCAAATCATCGAAAAATGGTGATAATGCTGGGGTCTGCACAACTAGTGAGAACAGGCTATTCAAGTTTTAAGTAAGTTGTGTCCACATATCACTCGCTTAATGGACGAATTGGGCACTATGGTGTCTATTTTCAGTGAAGTGGGCGTTTAAGCCTTCTTTACTGCGGATACTTCCCGGAAGAAGATAAAAAAAGAAAGGTTACACCACGAAAGCCACTCTTCACACTCAATGGAGTTCAAAAACCTTGTTTCGAGAAAAGTTTATTGACCGATTAGTAATTTAACTAGCAACTGACCGTTAGTTCATTTAAAGTAATACGGTTAGGAATCGGTGAATAAAAAACACAGAAATAGGCTTAGTATGTGCTGAAAACTGCTCACAAGTGCTAATGGCAGCGTATTAGCATAATGGACCCAGTAACACAAAGTAAACTGTAGCATATGCATCATCCACAAACATAGGACGATTGGGCAAAGTCTTTTTTGCAATCTGCACATGCCAATAACCCCGCAATACTTCTACTTATCGCAGATTTAATTTTATGGTCAAAAAACGAGAAGGTTCGCACCCGACGGAGAATTTCTCCTATTATTCAAGCAGCGCTATACGCCGCTAAACGCGTTGATGCTTATAGATGACCGGTCACACCCTAAATGGGACAGTAGGCCATTACTACCTACAAATTTTCCCGACATTCCTCCGATCAGCCGATGACTTCCGACATTTCCTCCTTTTGGAATAACTGCGCTATTATTACTTATGGCCGTTCTACGTTCTAACAGCTTCCGTTGGTCAAATATTGCCATGGAACACAGGAATTATTTTAGTAACGCAACAACTATTAGTGGTGTAAGTTACAAATTAAGAAGATTTCTTGGATATCGGATACGAGGAGCGAATGGAAGTTCCGGAATCAGAACAATGAATGTGATTTCAGTTAGTATAAAACAAAAAAATGTGATTTGAATTACACGAAATATAGGTGATCTGAACGCTAGTGTAAAATCAAAGGTAATTTACTCAGGAGCATTTAGATTCACTCATTAACTAAGGACTCAGATTCAGACGACATGGTCGTAGTGAACGTGCTGACTCGTTGTGATGCGCAGTTAGTGAGTGGAGGCTTACACCTACGACTATTGATGAAATTTGGTATTTCAATCCCATGGCGTAATAATGAACAGCTTTAAACAGTAGGCATTGAGCCAGAATGCGCTTGCAACATGTTGAGGTGTGCTCATCCACTGGGTTGCCGCACGGTGTTGATGCGGCACACCTTATCAACGCACTGGATAATACTGTCGGCTCCAATCTCGAGAAGAATTCCGTTGCATTTAATCTTAACGGAAACTCCACGGTACCTGTATTCCAATCGCATTGGAACTAAAGGAACAAATTTTTCGAATGCCCTTGTTATTGCCGTTCATAGACATATTGTTCATGCAAAGGTTTAACCCTTGACGCTCAAAGTTTGCAGCATAGCGGAGATACAGTATCCTGCACCAAGTAAGTAAGGCTCTTCATTCTCTGTGCTCAGTCCATATACGCCTACCGATTTGCAGAACCTTCCCATGCGTCCTCATCACAGTTGTGAACAACAAATCACGATGGTAGTTAAACGCATCACCTCGTTTCCTTTTTAACAAATGAAATAGATTCTATCTGCAGAACGTACACACAGGCACGAGGAGCGTAGTTCAGAAACACAGCGCATCCTAAAGTGCTGTGAACTGTGTGACAACTAGAGGGCTTTCAGAATTTTTGTGAAAACACGGAATGCAGTTCAATTGGCTGAGAAGCCACGGATAACATTTTCACATTCGATGTGACCATCGGAATATCAAAGGCAATAAGTGATGAAGAGTGACCATTTTCTGTTGCAGAATTTCGATTATTTCAAATGTATCGAATGCGAGCATTAAATTTACACACGAACGCCGAGCACTCCCGTTCCTTTGCATGAGTTTATATTGAGTAAAATGGGATGAGTGGAACAGGAGAAGTGATCCCGATCATAACGACACCGGTGCTATTTGATCCTGCTCCTGGCTCACTATGCCTCTTACCCATCTGCGATCGAAAAATTGGTACCAGATCTGTCGGCGAAAATTCCACTCTGAGCAATCCAAGTGGGAGCGTTTCAGCTCAGTTGCCTCAAAACTCCAGGACGAAGTGACTTAGCAGGCCTTCATCGATGTTTATGACGAAAAAAAAAATTGTCAAGCAACTATCTGCACGCAAAAGTTATAGGATCTCCGTAGATAATGGACGCAAAGAAATGAATCGATTCCAAGTGTGGAATCCGCACAGTAGATGAGGACGGGTTGCCTAAAATAAATGAGATAGATGTGTTGAGCAACACAAACTCCTGTGAAGGTCTAGCCGTCTATGATATAAAACTTGCTATTTAACCTGACCGGAAGCTCAGTATATTTTTTAGCGTGTACAGCTACTTGGAACCCAACGCCATAGGGAGGAGACACGAGCTGATTGGCAAAAACCATAGCGCGTAAAACAGGCATTCCAAGAGTATTAAAGTGTTCGAAAACAATTGAGCGCTTCAAAATGTTCATTGCTTCGAGGTATTTTTTGCCATATTCTTTGTGCCTTGCAATTTTATATATTACAAAAAAAGCCGTTTTTATGATTTTAACCACGCTGTACTTCTTACATTTAGTCAAAAATGTCGTTTTTTTTGGCCAATTTTGAGCTTTGCAATTTTAGATGTCAGAAACGAATTTTCGTCAGTTTTTCTTTCATGAATTCAAACTCGGTCGTATTTTCAGAGAAGGCTCAAGAAAGTTTATGATGAAGGTAGTGTTGGTGAAACAACACTGCTAACATGGTTCCGGAAATTTCAATCTGTTCTTCAAGAAAAGCCTAGAATAAAGGTATGATGCTCAGCTAGTTCCTAGAGCGCGCAGAACCCTACTCGGCTACTATTGCACGCGACAAGGAAAAATGGAAGATTTTCTGGCACCCGTTCGAATCACTTGTAGATCACAGGTGATAGAGCTTATTGCGATTGAGTCAAAAAAAAAGTAGAACAGTACATACAGAAATGACAGATCCTTAGAGGAATATTTTCACATATATGACTGCCATGGGGGGAAACCAGAGGGAATCTCAGGAAAATTCCGGAATTAGCAAGCTGCGCCGATCGAAAAAGACTATGTAAATCACGGAGGTGAATAGTACACTCACATGAAGTTTTCGGAGACAATTGGACAGTTTACTGGATAATTTAAGAGTTTCCACGTTTTCGTAAACGACTAGTGCATTTGTGTGAACATTTGAAACGCTGCAGAAATTGTTCATAAAGTGAAAGAAGAGAGAGAAAGAAGGTCAATAAAGAACCATGCGAGAAGGACGGCGATTTGAGCAGGTGCAAGCTCTGTGAATACCTTTTCATAAAACATTTCACTCATTATCAAGTCATCGGAAACACAGAATTCGAAGGTATGTCTCTCGTAGCACAAATCGCTGTAACCATCTGATGTGTTTCAGAGCAGTTAAAAAAATTGGAAAGCCAGAAAAAAATCAAGAAATAGATGTTTATGGAATGGATGGCGATGGAGAACAAATCGCTCTGTTGGCGTGCCATCGGCGCTTCTGCGTAAACAGAACAACATTTCTCGATCGTATTGCGATGTTCCACGGAAGATGGGTCACCATGAGATCGGCTCAGTGTTTTAATGGTAACTCGGCTTTGCAGCACTTCCCAAGGCCGGACATGCACCCAAAGGAGGCCAAACTGAAAGCTTTGTGGTCTGCCGCTATTTTGATCAAACGCAATCCTCTAAATGAGTCTAAATGAATACGACGAAGAAGTACGTCCAGAAGATCAAGAAAACAGACTATAGGATTTGACCAATGCGACAAATATGATCAATAGAAAAGGGCCAACTCCCTCCATGGTAACATCCACTATAAGCCAACTATGGCCTGCCAACTATCCCTTCTTCACGCATATCAACAATGTCCTGTGTAAGAAACGCTTTAGTAACCAAGCCGAGGCCTAAACTACCCTCCAGCGCTTCCTCTTTTCAGAACTCTAGAATTTCGCTTCACCGGAATAGATAAACTTGCTTCCCATTAGCAAAAGTATAGAATTTTTAATGCTTCTCGTTCCGACTAACAAAGCTTATTCTGATCTGAGATATGCGACTTCAGAGAGAAGAGCTGAAATCGTGTATAAATTTCCAGACAACTTAATACTTTAGTTAGAATACCAACTTCGTCGTCAGTATAATAAACACACCAATTTTTGATAGAGGACGAAAATTACCGATATGTCATAGTTTCACACACCTTCTCCGCTATAATATCGCACCTGTTGGCAGGCGAAGCATCAGTGTTTTTCCACAACCAACTTCCGATACTTTCAAGATATCCAACGTCTTTCGTGACTCTTCACAAAAGCCGTGTATTCCCGTTTTTCTTGAGTTGAAGAAAAATCGAGCGATCAGCACTGTGCATTTTAAAGGAAAACACTCGAAAAACACTAAACCAGATGCATCAGATGTAGCACACGGTCGCAAAACTTAGAAACTGGAAACGGAATGAAAAGTCACCTTTAGAAATTGTTTAGCACTGACACTACTCATTTTCTGATCGGCATTAGAAGTACGAAACCACGCTTGTCGTTTGCTCGACGACAAGCTCTTCCGGACATTTGGATGTATTCAGAAGAAATGATCCAACTATTGAACCAGCTAAATAAAGCTGTTTTAATAACTAATTCAATAATAACGCAACTGCATTGGTATCAATGCATGTGTGTTAGAAAACGACTAAGGCGCTCAACATTGGAAAAACATAGCTGAGCTCATAAAGAACTTTATTAACAAGGGAACAACATCGAGACACGCACATTTTGACCAATAAGATATATGTTTTGTTATTTTAGAGAGAAATTTTTACTGTGGAGCGCATGAATGCTTTTAATGAAGAATTTTCTTCTTACTGTTCATTTTTGGTCGACAATTCAATGCCCAACATAGAAGCAACTGGGCAGTCGGGTCACTAATGCTTACGCTGCCAACCTCCAGCAAGAAAAAAGAAGAAAAGATTAAGAATTCAAAATATTCCTTTCGGCGCTTTCTATAGCATGGATATGAGTCGTACTTTAAACTAATGGATGACTTTAGAAAGCATATTTTTACCCCTAACATGACGGGAGAAAAGCCTATTTTATAAATCTACCAGGCTCTGAACACAATTGCTCTAAAATTACAAAAACCATGGGAAGTTATACAGCATCAAAATCGGAACGTATGAGCTATATTAATTCTAGAAATGGAGAACCTCTGTCGAATTCACGAGTCGACGGAACGAAACTACTTTCCTGGCAAGTTCAAACCCACTGACAATGTTTCAGGGAAAATAAAGTATGCAATAAGAGCGAGGAAGACATCTTATTTAAGCAAAGAAGCAGAACAAAGAATTACAACAAGGCAGCCACAATGAGATAGCAACAATTTCAACACGAACCTTTGAGAGACCACCTCAAAATGACATCTCCACAGCTTGTTTGAGATGCAGCAGTAACCCTGAATGATGAACGCTAATGCGACGCAGTAACAGATGAATGTATCTGGAAATCGGAACATCGCTAAATCCACCAAAGAAGTGACGACGATAGGAAAAGAAAAACTCTGAAAGCATCAAAGGGAAAACTCAGTACCCGTCCTAATTGAGGAAGCTTCCTATTGTCATCATTAAGAAGGTCGACAGCACCACTACAAATTCTGCGAGCTAATTCCTTTGCTCCGTCTAAATGAAAAGACGTATAGTACTCATCCAAATATCCAGAAGACAATCATGACGCAGAAGCCATCGAATTGTCCAACACACAAATGTCGCCTTATGAAGATTGCAGTAGCTAAATACATAACAGATTTAGTAATGAAATAAACTGGATATCGATAGATTTCATATTTTTTTTATAGAAGAAGCGTTTGCCTCACACTCCTTTTTAGTAAAAGACACAATGATGCATGGCAACATTGAATGTGCTTTTATGGCTCAAATTATCTTTGTTCAGTTAGAATCGGCTGGAAAAATGGGTTGAAGTAATAAATATAAATGGTATATGACAAGATCAATACAACATATGTATACGATGAATTTGCAGAGGGAAAGGAGACCCTCACTGTGCAAAAAGCACACGTTAACTAAACGTGTGGGAAATATTAGGACCTGATCCTCATTCCACTTTCGGGACCTTTCTCAACTTCTCCTGCCGCATCGGCACCCACAGCATCAAAAACACTCATTACTACCGTGAATTCGTTTTCACGGGATCCATTCTAAAATAAGTGAACATGTTTGTATTTACGTACGTAGATCTGTATGACATCAGACACAGCTGTCGATGCTAACCTAGATGTGGACGACGTCACACAGTGCTTCTTCCACCAAAAGTGCTGAAATGGTGTGAGCAAGTGGTTATCCGTGTAAACGGCGTGCACTGGTTTTCTATGCAGCCAAGTCACACATTCTTAAAAAAAGAAAAGGATAAATAGATGCCATATTTAGTGATAAAGAGAAAACCCAGTTAGTGAAGGGTAGACTGCACTATGAAACTCAACCCTTTGTTTGACATTTAGATGTTCATTGAATTCAAAAATGAAAGCTTCCTCATACTTACAAATCCGAAAGAGATACACGATAAACGCTACGTGGCAGCGGAATCATAGATTCTTCTCGAACAAATCCACGACCTTAAATATACAAGTCTTCATGGCATTTCTTTAAAACAAGACGAACGAGCACGGAAAGTCCAAAGAGTAAAAGCCAGGCACTCCCTTCTATACAACGAGTTCCACCGAAGATCACGCAACCTACTTCTCTCATCACTTCAGGGTACGGAGGTATAGCATAGACCGAAGTAGTTCGGTTGTCATGACTAGGCAGCGTACATCAGGATTCAACGTAGCGCCATCTTTTGGTGCTATATTTTGAATGAAAAATTGTCCAGATAACGGCCAAGTGGTGCTGACAAAAATGCAAAGGGTTATAGTGTACACAACTCTATGTTAAATAATAAATACATAATAAACACATGTTGACTGTTATAGTACCGAGGTTAAATGACGGTCACTCCCAAAATTATGATACCTCACAGCCTTCGGCGTTTAACGCAGTGTATGTGATAAGACTTCTGTGAAAGAAACTTTTACATTTAACTTCATTTATAGCGGAAGTATGAAAGAGTTTGAAGGTGTGACTTCTTTTTTAAAGAGCGAAAACATGTTACTCGACAGCATTGAGCTTAAAGATTGATGAACAGAAGTATGCCTTTTTTCTTCCGGGTACACCTAGAAGAGAGTAACGACTACGTGGAGGTTTGAGAAGGAATTCCTTTGATTCTCGCGAAGAGTTCGTTCGTGAGTTGATGAGACTGCATCATCGCAGCAGTTGCAGTCGGTAGGCATCTAACGACGCTGTTTTTCTCACATATTTGGTGTTTTCTTAGTTTTAAAGTGTCTATTACGAGCGAGAAACAATCAAAAATCGCGAAAAACTTGAAGAAATGCGAACCGAAACTCTCTAGGGTAACGAGTTTGCCTGAGAGACGGTGATTCGAATAGTATTAATTTTCCTTTCTTGCTCTTTGCTGTGGATTTCGCTCATCTGCATCTCCTTATTCCTTCTTATCTCGTGTTTCAGTTAATCCTAATGGGAGAACTGCTAGAATCTAACCGCTATTGCAGAGGAAATGCCTCGATGGCATGGAAAAACATGGCCTGGATCGAGTACTGATTGTGCGAGAAATAATGAAAGTGACAGCAGGCATTCAACAATGAAATAGAGTTATTAACGAGGTGGGATTGGCTTATATGTTGTGTCATTAAGTTAGTTATTTTTTTTACCTGGTGTGCTTTGCTTAATTCTAGGCGTTTTTGGATACCCTGGCAGTGCAGCGAAAATCGAAGAGGCCCACTCATCTACTCCATCGTACGTAGGGTGCACTTGGGGTGCCTTGTTCAAGTTGGTTTTTCTCAGCTGTGTTATCTCATCCACGGATCTCCCTCATATGAGGGATCTCGAGCCGGTTATTCGCGAGGCTACGTGGCGCGTCCCCAGGTGGCGGATAGGGGGTTAATCGCGGACCAAAAGCGACCTTT
>MQTX01000470.1:22424-48341 GCA_009735665.1 Angiostrongylus cantonensis | reverse complement strand
ACTTTTTAGGAACAATGTGTTGTCGCAAAGGCTTAATCATTGTGGCTCTAATGATTCTTCATTCTTCCGACTGCGATTTCCTGCTGTAAATCGCAAACCGTTTAGATCACTCGGCAGTGAAATACTTCACCTCTTCTTCAATGTATGAGACTAAGCCGTGCATCGTAAGACTTTAAGTTGCCCACCATTGGTCATGAAGCTACCATGCGAATCCGCCTTGCAATTAGATGCGAGTGCGCCCTTCGACGTGTATGTGGATCCAACGCAGGTTAATAAATACTAAGGAAACTCCACTTTCACCAAATAATAAAATATCAGAGCATAGTTCTCGATGTTGCCCCATTCCCATGCAGTTCTTAGCGTTTACACTTCATTTGCAGTCGCAATTATGACCATCTTCTTTGATTGTTCTTTCTTAATCACCCTCGTGGGCCTGTGTGGCGCAGTGGTTGGAGTCGCCACTGCTACAAACACGTGGAGTCTATCATGGAGCCCACGGCCCTCCAAGCCTTCCATCTCTCCGGGCTCGGCAAATTTGTACCCCACTGGTCTGGGAGAATAGCAGCAGTTGCTCGATACATCTGCAGGCCACCACGAGTCAGGTCAGGTAGAGGCCAGATATGTATTCAATCACCTTCAGCGATCCTTAATAAAATCGAATGCACGGCGCCCCCTTCAGGGATCCACCAACGCCGAGAGCTTTTAAGAGAGCTTTAATCAACTTCGTGTTGGCTTACTATTACTATAAATAGTGCGTATTGATAGGTGATGCCGAGGTTAAAGGAAGTGTTATTTTGACTTATTTCTCTTGATTGAAAGTCTTTTTGACACGAGTACACTAGTGCTTTATTTCGGAAGGAGGTTTCAGGACTACTTCGGATTGGTTTGCAAACAAACTAATCCTCTGTCGAGCAATATATAGTTCGCTTAAACGCATATACAGCTTTCGAAACGATAAAACGTGTTTTAAAACATCGTTAAAAAGTGGTGGTTTCATACCGTTCTGCCTTCCATATTGACGAATGTCGTATCGTTGCGTACTTAAATCGCTTTGAGACGAAGTTTGTTTTCATAGGTCAATCTAATGAACGTCAAATTACCTCAATGGTTCCTTTGAGGTCAACTAGTTCAATCACAGTTCATCGACCGGATTATAAGGTGATTGCAGGCGAGTTAAGAACTGCTACGCAACTACCTTCACCTGTGAATTAATTAATTGTCGTTTCCTTAACACAAATGCTGTCGTAGATCTTCATATTTACTACTCAATAGTGTGGATTGACATTGAAGGTAAGTGCACTTCAATATTTGTGACGTGA
Source organism: Angiostrongylus cantonensis (assembly GCA_009735665.1). Taxonomy (NCBI): domain Eukaryota; kingdom Metazoa; phylum Nematoda; class Chromadorea; order Rhabditida; family Metastrongylidae; genus Angiostrongylus; species Angiostrongylus cantonensis. The sequence continues at coordinate 47,022 of MQTX01000470.1, read as the reverse complement.
TCTTTCGACCAAACTAGAACAACCTTTCTCAGCATTTTCATGGAAAATCAGAGTTGAAGCACTTTGAAAACACAAATTTTGATTGAAACCCACGTGTCTGTTTTGTTACGAAAATCTCCACCGTTTTTGTTTTTTTCGAATGTGATACTTGTATCTGCCGAATTCACAGCAAATTCTCACATGGCCCGAATGAGCTAGCTTCACCTGGCACTGTCCTTTTACCCAGGACCTTAGCCACGCTGAAATGAGCTTACATCAAAACGCCGTTTAACCGCATATACGACGATCCTGCGTCGATTGCGGCCAAAAATCCTTGTATGGCGACATTCCATTTTCTGGGAGTCTGGTTGAAAGCAGTTGGCACATAGTTGATCTGCCGTGTTAATATTGACTTTAATTGAACCTGGGCGTGGATAATCAATGCCCTGTTTCCGGCTCTCCCGGCCAAAAATCGTTCTTGTATGGCCACATTCCATTTCTTGGGAGTCGGTTTGAAAGCAGTTGGTATACAGTTGATCTGCAGTGCTAATATTGACTTTTATTGAATTTGGGCGTGGAAAATCAATGGCTTGTTTCCGGCTCTCCACACTTGGAGACGCTACATGTCATCGGGAATGTCTTTAAAAACACTATCGTTTATCTACTTGTTATTATAGTTTTATCTTTAGCGCATTCAAAATATGATTTCCTGGGTGACTGTATAGAAAATTTGTTTCTTATGGCCGCAGCCATACTAATTGATGACCGAAAATCATAACCAACAATCGCCACTCTTCTCGAAAGGAACCGTGTCTGGATTCCAATAAAGGATTTTGGCGCCCTGCCATTGATAGATGTCGACTACAGTAAGAAATATTTACCATACCGTAATCACATGGGATGCGAACGACCACAGTTTGGAGTACCCCGAGATTTCGTGCTCTTGAAGAGCTTCACACACTGCGGACTTTCAACTTGGACAAAATCATGTAGTTGTTGAAATACATTAGCAGACAATACAGATTCTCTTAGTTTTCACTAAAAAACGTGCATAATCAGAATGGTGCTGAGATATTTGCAAAAATCCGGACCGCAGATGTCTGAGGTGGGGATAGGACACGTCTGTTACCCTCTTCGGAGCTAAGGCTTTCATCACCACGCGTTCTTTGTTTCGCCTCTTTTTATCAGCCGTGCTTTTTATAGGTGCTATCAGCAGTCTCCCGGCAACGAGATTAATCTGGGTTGCATAAATCGACATCGAATCCAGTCAAGCTGAGGTTGTGGTTTAATTCAAAACCCCTGAACTTAATGTAATCAGACTGCTCTTTCAATGATTCAAAACATTTGTCCATCCCCTCTTGCGTAGAGCAGGCCATCATAAATTGTGTTCATCAGTATCTCGGCTTTCTGCTCGAAATACTGACTAAGTGCTGTTACAAAATATCAAAGCACTGTGGCTTCTCATCTTACGTTTGTGGAACAATCAACGTCAAACTTCTTCGCGTTATATTTCGAATTTTAAATCCACTTGCAGAAAATAGTCTGTACGTAGCAGTTCATTTGGATAAATTTCGACGATTTACTGTGCTATACCTTAGTGTACTCATGGAATTGAATTGGCACATGACGGTTAACAGTAAGAAGATCCGAAGGACGTTTGAAACATCAAGGTAATAGCAAGCCAAAAAAAACCATTTTCAAATTCCAGGAAGCTTTCGATTGCGTGAGCGCGATCGTTGCTTATTCCGAGAGGAAATGAAAGCCGATGCTTAAATTATACCAATGATGGTTGGTATTAAAACAGTTGAAAGAAAACGGTTGAGTGCTTACATGATGAGTACACAGAAATTAGACCAGGACACCGTTATTTACATTATCGGACACTTTTTGCTGTATCGAAGAAAAGATGACACTGTGAACTCTCCTGACGCTAGTGCTCACGTAAGGATACCGATGCTACCCGTGTCGAAAACCCTCTAAGGCGAATCTGTGCTCATCAGTACGTTGAATTGGTGTGCATTGAACTCGGTGGTAACCTACGTGCTCTATCATGTGGTGACACACTTACCAGTTAGAAAAGCATTACAACGTAAAACTACTTGCTATCCTTAGAACCACAATGATTAAGCCTTTGCGACAACACATTGTTCCTAAAAAGTCGGAGCGCCGATAGACCGCTTCTTCTAGTGGTCGTGTGGTCGTTTTATTGAAAAGATTGCCATGTTTTCCGAAACTACTTCATAGTCAGAGATCATTTTTCTCTCACGCAAGTCCACGTCATCATGGTTCTTTTAAATTGCATGCAAATAATATTCGCGAACAAAGAGGTACATTTGCATTATGTCGTGCTCACGCGGATTGTCATACGTCATTGTGCAAATGCATATTCATTCACGCCCTAGTGAGAGTTTCTGGGTGCATGCTAAATTTGCCGAACAAGTCAGTTAGATCCGTGGTCTGGAGGAGAACAGACAGCGTGATATGCCGCTTGTATCCTTCTCGAGCGCAAATATCTGTGATTTCAAATTGAAATTTTCGTAAATCACCTTAACCTCATTGGACCTATGAGCTTCTTAGTGGAAAGTACCACAGTGACGTTGTCTACGTTATTTTCAATCTTACGTTTTGTCAAAGAAGTGTACGTATAAACATCAGAAGGTTTCACACAGTTCCACAGAAGTGCCTTTTCAGCGTATCGTTTTTCTTCTGCAAGAAGGCCTATGCCTCATAGTCCTAAAGAAAGGGATTTTTAATCCCTAACAAATCGGAATTTTTTCACAGAGCTATTTGGCTGAGTTTTCAGGTTTACGGTAGTTTACAGAGAAGTCATTAAGGAAGGTCATGGGGGAGGAGAAACGTACGTACTGACTCACACTGGCGAGCAGGAAAGAAACTCCAGCACCGCGATTCGGTATTTCGTCAACAACGTTGCTCATTTGGCCGCTCTCCAACCTCGTTTTTGAGCGAAAATTTTGCTGAGTACACAAGAACACCAGAAAATGCAATTCATATCTTGTATGCTCATAAATATTTGACCATGATTATTGCGACTACGAACATAGAATGCGTGGACAAAAATGTGAAGCGTTTAGACTCCGATACGTTGAAAATACGGATTGTTTACCCAACGCCGGTCAGGAATCTGCACGCTGAGTGAGATTGCCCACAAATTTTCACCGTTGACCTTCATTTATACGTGGATCTATCCTGAACAACAAACCGTTTCCTCATTTGTTAGACCTGAATAGAATCGTTGGCAGTCGAACCAAAACTTACTCTACCGAACAGGGAATGCAAGCCTTCTTCATGCAGATAACTACTTTATTTCAAATCATTGAAGGTATTTTTTTCCGAGAGCCCTAGCTTGACTGTCGACATTACGCCGAGATCGCATACCCATTTTGGAGTCTGTGTAGCATCAATCTCGCAACAACATTCTGCGGACACTTTGGACACACGCCATTAATGCATTTTTGTGCGAGCAGGAATCGTAAAACTATGATACTGCGAAAGTGGAGCACAATTTTCCTTAAATGACCTTGCGGCTTCTAACACAGCAACCGCTCTCAGCCATATATGACTGCACCTCTTCTTGACCGGCACAATCGAACGACTACTTTCAAAATACTAAGCGGAAGGTTTTCGGACGCTCTTATTCACACAACGCCATGTACCTTTCTGTTTACCAAAGTCCATCTAGGGCCAAATTTGCGTCTATCGAACATTTGCATAAGCGAGATTATAGGTTACGAAACAATTCAGCGGGTAGTATATAAGGCAACGACGCAAGGATACTAACGAATTTCAGTGACCGCGTCTTCCATCATCACTCACCAGAGTCTATTCAGGTTAACATAGACTTAGTTATAGAAGCATGCTTCAACTAGCATTCCACATTTGCATGATGTTGGAAACTGAATAGTAGAATTTTCTCGTCTAACGGTGTAGATTCAAAATCATGAAGAAAGCGCAATTTGCCCCCTTAGTCACTTTTGATACAACCGAAACTGGCGCTGTCGAAACTTTTTGAGATGTTCTATAAAATCCTACATGTTCTTATGTCCTAAAAACTCAAGGTTAATTTAGTAATCAGCACAAAATTCATTGCTTTGAACTGGAAACCATAGTTGAGCTGAGCACTGGAAATTGATTCGACTTCTTGAAAACCACGCTTAGTGACCGCTGTCATGTTTCCACTGTGGATGAACAGCTTGAAATTGAATTTGAATCGTCGACAAATGTACAATAACGCCAAATTTGACTGCTTTAGAAAGCACTATGTTGTTCGCAAGATTTCACCTAACACTATTGGTCTTGTGCAGCTCGGTAAGTAGACATTTGCTAATTGGTCATCAAAATTCTGTATTTTATGGAATGTAATGGTTTTCAGGTGTCACAGTTTGGCTTGTGCTGTGGTGGATTTGAAGAGCGTATGTGTTTCTGAGTGATCTCCATTATTGCTGCTTACACTAAAAAAGTTATTGATGCCTATGAATGGCGATGTAATGACCAGTTCTTCTTTTTTAAGCCTTTGGTTGCAAAGGAGTGCATGTAGATGATCAAGATAGAACGGATCTGCTCGATTTCGTCAACGATATGCGCTCATATGTTGCGCGCGGAGACTTTAAAGCGCAAAATTTGTCTTCTGCTAGTGACATGAACAAACTGGTAATCTTTTCTTCTAAAAACTACTCAGCGACAATTATAGACGAGACCGATTTTCTCAACTCTCACACACGTATTCAACATGAGCAGATGACGTGGTATTAGAAATGCCGAACATTGCAGAGATGGGATTGCGGTTTGGAGTCGTTGGCACAGCAAGCCATTGTCGATTGCCCTGAAAATCCGCCATCAGAAACTCGGACAAACGGCGTGAATTATCGTTTGTGAGCGCAATTTACGAATGGTTTATTTGAAACTCTCCACAATTGGCTTGTTTGCTTCCTCCCAAAGTTTTCACTTCCTACCTTTTCTGGAATTCAGCTACGGACGAAACTCGTCAACATTCATGCGCAAAAATTTTCTTCGAGCAGCAGTGCAGGAGTGGACATCCATAGAAGATATGAATTGGTCAACTTCCAATGTTTTTGACGGAAATCCAGCATCGCGAGATGTTGCCAATGTAATGCTTTATTTAGTGTAAATTATAGAACGACAACAAGGTCTTGACTGACTTTTAGATGATTCGTGCAACCACAACTGCGCTTGGTTGCTCCCAAAAGGGGTGTGAGTTCAGTGGATCGGCAGTATGCTTCTTCTCGCAACCGTTAGTGACGTTATTTTTTAACATGTTTCTCAAGAAAAACCTAAAAGGTTGTTTCAGTGGAATACGAGCTGGAAAACTGATTTATACATCCGGAAATCCGTGCCAAAACGACAACGAGTGCACAAGCTATTCGCCAGCTTTTTGTGACTCCGGCCTTTGCGTGAATTCTGCCAGGCCAACTGCAGAAGAAACACTTTAGCATCGGAACATTGCTTTGTATTAATTTAGAGATTAAATGTTAAGTAGTTGTGTTGTAGTGCAGTAATAATGTTTTGAAGACTGCCATTCTTCAGAGATGCTCAGTTGGCTCTGATGGCAACGGAAACATTAAGAGCAGCACACCTCTCTCAAGAGTTCACTGCTGTGAAACTTTAAAAAAAGAAGTGTCTTTGGGTAGCTAATCGAGCTCTGTCTTTGCAATGGCTTTTCAGAAAACATCCCTATCAAAGTGAAGCAGAGAACAGCTAGCTAATCGAGCTCTGTCTTTGCAATGGCTTTTCAGAAAACATCTCTATCAAAGTGAAGCAGAGAACAGCTAGCTAATTGGCGATGAACCTGAAGAATGTCATGGAACCCACATTAGTCCAATATAGTTCGTTATTGGCTTGGATGGGAAGTCTTGACGAGTTGTGCAGTGCACAGCACATATGCGATCCGCTCCTTCCTCTCGGAATGCGCATGAATGGTAACCGATGGACGCGGGCCATCAGTGACTGGAATCCTCAAGATGTTGAACCTACTGCAGAAAGTCCATCGAACCGACGGTCAGAGTTCTACGCGAAAAGCCCAGAAAAAAAGTAACGATGCTCAACGACTCCCTAGAGTGAGCAGAACCCACTGCGCTTCCCATTATACACGCGACAGGTAATGTGGAAGATTTGCTGGCGTCCGCTCGGTCACTCGACCACCAATGGTACTACGAGTGATACTGATGATGCCTTCATGTAAACGTCTAGCACACTTTCGTATAAAAAGTTGAAGGAAACGCGTGATTTAAGTTGTCATGTTCCAGAATGAATTGGCACAGTGATTAGAGACCCCTTGTAGCACAAACGGGATCGATCTCCACGCTCCAGATTCACGATCCCTCTAATCACTCCGAGGTGGGTAAAATGGTGCCTGATTTGTGTGGGAGGAAAGCAGTAATGGTTCCATGTGCATTAAATTATCTCCAAACGATGTTCAACAAGGTCAAATACATGGTGTATCCATCAAGGATTAAGCAACGCCGAGAGCTTCATCCTTTTTATTTCCATTGTGAAAGAGTACTCTTTTTTTCTGTCTAAACACTCTTTTATAAAGTTTTAATAACGCTCACAGAAAGCGGCTATATAACACTCTCATATTCCTCTCACCATTCACACATGAAAAAAGCACTTATCAAAAATGTGTACCGTACGGCTAAAAATGTGTGCACAGGAGAAGAGGGAAGGAAGTAATGGCAAAACCTGGAATGGAAAATAGCCATTTCCAATGGCTACGAAGTAGAAGCCACTCGGTTTAGATGAAAACGTTGGGTAGTTCTCCAAAATAATGTTTCGAACGTAAGTAAGTAAGATTTCCTTCATGCTACCATTCACATTAAATGAAGTAAGTTACGCCATTGGGAGATGTTTTAGGGAAAGTGGTCTTGAACATTATGTAACGATTATTGACATCCCACCCGATACCCTACGCTGTCTGTTTGTTCGCAACCGTCTCCATGATCGTTTATGCTTAGAAAACTTTACGATCTGTCCTAACGGGAGAGACGAACATTGCATGAGTTTAGTCGTGATATACTTGATCTCATGTAACGCGCTCGGTAAGGAATGTATTGGGGAAACGGGCAGAAAACTTCGTGTCCGCATACTCCTCTAGGCACACATAAGGCACAAAAGCACAACGGTGATGATTTTGAAGTGACCGTGCGGATCCTAGCGAAGGAATCGAAAACATCAACGCGCAAAACTCTAGAAGCGCTTTGGATAAATTTCAAAAACCCAAAGATGAAGCGGAAAGACGAAGGTTTCACTATCACATGTGACCTGGCGCCCAAAATCCAAAATGATATTTTGACCCTGGGGTGTGTCTTGCTCGCGACCCCATGTGCACAACGTGTGAGCCAGTTCCACTAGTAACACCACGGTGAGTAGCCTTTCTGTTCGATACGGTGTAGACCTACATTTAACCCATCTATTTAAAATTTTGATCTTCATTAATACTTTAGTCTTTTTTTCACAGAGTAATTAAAATATTCTAGTATAAAATACGTCCAGGCTCTGAGGAAGGCGAAATCGCCGAAACGTCAACCATCGACCAACAACACCAACAGCGGCAACTACAACGAAGACCTGTACGAACCTCGCACCAGCTAAAGAAGATCAGTTTATAAGATCATTAAAAAAACACTTTTCTTTTTTTCTACTTTTGTTTAGCAAACACGAGGTTTTATTTTATTTCTTTATTAGACGTAGGAGTTACTGAAAGATGTTCCAGCAAGAAACTTCCGACTTGCAAAAATAGCACTGTCACTAAGGTAAAAGATCGTCTTGGCCAGACAGTCGATACACTTTCTCTGCCGCTGCCCTAAACATCAAGTCGTTCCGAAATTCATAAAACGAAAACGACTACACGATGCATGTGGACTACCAGAGAATTGCCACCGAGTACTGGACATAGAATTGCAAGTGCTACGCACCTGTCTACGAAGCAAACAGAACCAGATGTTCGCCAAGTGGAAGAAGTGCGAGAAGAAGTAAGACTATTGAGCTCAGTATTTGGAGGATCGCCTCTGGAAGAGAATAGTGGGTGCGTCAGTGTTGATTTGCAATTCTATTAGGTCTAATGCTAAGGCAACTTTGCGGAGAAAGTTCTATGATCTTTTGAGTAAATCGCACAACACGGTTTCGAGAGCGCACAGATATACCACTAACGAACATGAAACAGGTAACAGTAGGAAAAATAACGTGTAAGAAAATTCAAGGCTAACCGTGATACGAGGCATGGCTCTCCCTGATGGTACGCGCTCGTTATTAGAATTGGGACCGAGTTCCTCACCACCTGAAACCATTTCTAAGGTGCGTAGGGTCTCATGTGGTTTACATGAACTTTAAGATAAACTCCGCACAAAAGCTAGGGATGAAGCGCTAAATAGGGGCGAACAACAACGAATGGGAGCAATACCAGTACCGCCATTTCCTCAACCGTTCTTGAGACAACAAGAGCCCAATAATGAAGTTGTCGTTAAATTTCGGACGCTTACTAATGAAACTTTCAAAGTCCTTAATCACCATCGCGCCAAGAGATACTGCCCAAACCTCACAGAAATGCAAAAACGTGGTATGCGGGAGGTACGAGAGCTGGTAAAATCGAAAAACATAAGACTAGCAGTTAGTGGTAAGGGTGGAGAGTTCGATGCGTCTCCCTATCAGTTGGATGTTGAGATAACGAAAAAGCACCTTGAAGATGCTTTCCTTTATGGTTCGCCGTCTGAGAAGGAATTTAAAAGTCAATACCGAAAGCTAAACAACGAATGGGTTAAAATGGCAGGAATAGCTGGGCTAAAACCAACAGTTTTCTCTCATCTCAAAGTTGACCTGCCAACATGTTCTGTCCTGTAATTACTTTTCAAAACCCATAAGTTAGTATTCAACGATGATCTGTCGTGTCCACCGATCCATCGTTATTCAAGGTCAGACCTATTAGCTGCGTGGACGGGCCAAGGAATAGAATAACGTGGTTAATAACCCTAATACTTACCCAGTTGTTAAACTACATTCCAGCCCAACTAACGAACACCCAAATGTTCCTGGATTGTCTACGTAACGCGCAACCCAACAACGCGTAAGCGATGGAGTCGTTCGACGTCACCGCCCTCTATACAAACGTGTCAAATGACTCCGCTATACAAGCTATTCGCGAGCTCCTTATACATAATGAAGAAGCAATAAACATGTATGGCTTCTCGATTGAGCAGTTGATGAAACTCTTAAAGGAATGCCTAAACTGCTCAATCTTCAGATGGTCCGAGAGGTACTATGCACAAATAAGAGGGTTGGCAATGGGACAACGACTGGCACCAAGCCTTACCATTGCATTTATGTCTAACGTGGAAGCACCAGTGATCGACTTCGGGCCGCTACGCTACTGTAGATATATAGATAACTGCTTGATCATTTGTTCAACACAAAAGGAAAGACAAATGTTTCGTGTTGTTGAACGACCAGTCAGAGTATATTAAATTCACTCGACAGAAACCAAGAGAAAACTGGCTTCCTTTTCTGAACGTGCAAATTAACCTATCAGAAAACGGCTACGTTACGAAATGGTATCGAAAGCCAAGTAGTAAAAACATCCCTGTTCCCTACCTCTCCCCTCCCCCCCCCCCCCCTCACACGAAAAGGTCGCGTTTCGAACAGCTACCAAAGTGTGCACAGGAAGGGAGCAAAGAGATGAGTCCCGGAAACGAAACTGTAACTCGGGATAGGTGTAGAGGAAATCACGGGCCTCCAAACGATAACTCTAGCAGTAATGAGGTCCCGTTTATCCTATCCTTTATTTCAAATGAAGTAAATGCGGCTATAAAACGCTGTTTAAGAAGAGTCGGTTTAGAGAATTCGGTAACGATAATTGAAATGCCACCGTGCAATCTAAGACGCCTGCTAGTTCGTAACTGCCTAAACGACGGTCTACGTGTCACGCAAAATTGCATAATTTGCAAGAGACGGTGACTGCATGAGTTCGGGTACAGCCTATGCCTATCTGATCGCTTGTAAAGTGAACGGAAACGAATGCGTTGGTGAAACGTGTATACTACTCTGCATCCGTATAAAAGAGCACCTTGTTGGCAAACGTAGACCAAATACTCCACTAAGCACGCATAGGATGCAGAGACATAACGGAGAAGATTTTGAAGTAGAGGTTACGATCCTCGCGCAAGAATCGAGAATACAAGCGCGTAAAACTCTCGAGGCATTTTGGATTAATGCCAAGAATCCGAAAATCGACCGCAGGGAGTAATGTCTCATTTTCACGCGTGATATTGGCCAGTATATAAGGCTGTTGTTTTGATGAGATGGGCACATTACGCTTTCATGTGAACACTGCGCGGTTGGTCTCCGCATAACATATTAAGTGAAAGACTCGAAGAAAGCGATGAGTGTAAAAAAAACTCCGTGTTCAATGTGGTGGGAATTTTGATTTAGCATTTTCTCTGTTTGGTTATGGAGGTGTTTGACCGTGTAGATTGCGGTCAACTTGGCCTTTCCAGACTCTCAGGAAGGCGAAATCCGCGGAAAGGTTAGGTTGTACGTAAATAAAGAAATAAAATAACACCTCGTGTTTGCTAAACATAAGTAGAAAAAATTATTCCATTAATGCCGACGTTAATAGAAAGTCGGACGTAGTAGTTAGTCTTTTGTTTCTTAACTTAAACTATATTCAATGAGATTTCGTTACCATTTACTGCTCAGCATTCATTCAGCGTAAGGTAAATCAGCACGAAATTAGCGGCAGCGTTCAGCGTTGAACCAAACACCAAAATGAAAGAATCCATGTGAAGCGAGTCATATGAACCATGGTGAAGCATTTGAATCCTTGGTTCACCACTTCCGTTTTTTTTTTAGTTATCTAGATTGCGGACAACTTGACCTTTCTAAGCTCTGAGAAAGACGAAATCTAGCGAAACGTTAAGTTCATAGCAAAAAAAGAATAAAATAACACCTCGCCTTAGTTTAACAAAAATGTGAGGAGTCTCCATAATAATTTCGGAAGCCCACTTTCATTTGACCTCGGAAAGACCAATAATATGTAGCTGTATTGGCTGATGCGAGGTTGGCATATGTCTTCGTTATCGTTGTTGTTGTTATTGGTGTTGTTGGTCGATGGCTGGCGTTTCGGCGATTACGCCTTCCTCAGATCCTGAACGTATTTACCAACCTCGCACCAGCTAAAGAAGATCAGTTCATAAGATCATAAATAAATATATCAACTACATATGCCGAGGCTTATAGAAAGTCGGTCTTTCAATATGTTGCTCTCTTCAATAGAAAACACTCTTTGGAGAGTTGTTATAGCAACTATCCAAGGAATAGTTACTATTTCTTCTTATTACTGCATGTTATGTATCGAAGGTCATATCTACTGTTTCTCAAGTTGCCTGGCCAATGTTGTAATACGTAAATATTTTGATCCCGTCCTAGGGATTCCGCTACCAACTGCGACAGTTGTAATGTTTCCCACTGCGTACTGAAATTTTGCTGCAAATCGCCACCACATAATTATGATCTTGAAATAATGATAATGTATTATGTGAAATAAAACCAAAATGACGCTTAGATATCTGCCAAACCCGAAACCCCAAGTCAGCTTCTCAGCCACGACCACCCTTTCCGAGAGTTCACGTTTTACCCACTGGACCAACGAAGCGTTTGCTATGCTTATCTCTCAGCCAGTTTTCTAACCTGACACTGTTATTAATTCCCAGGATCGACATTCTGTTAATCTCGTCGTTGGACTATAAATTTATCGCTTTTTCTCTCAGAAATCGCGAGGTTGTTAAACAGCATACGTTTACTTCCATACAATAACACACACAAGCAACACAATCGTAGCTGACGTTTCGGCAGAATCGCCTTCTTCAGAGCCTGGAAGGGTACACCAATGCGCAACTTACTAGGTCAAACGCTTCAACGGCACAAACAGAAAGAAGGGAATCTAAATGGTAGTCACATGGTCAATAGCTTCTCGAAAAACCCACCGCTTTTTTCACCTGTCTTCCACCGAGGAAAAACAGCCGCTCAGAGTCGCATTTGGTTGACGACTGCACCTCCCCACATCATCGATCGATGCCAAGTACGGGGCGAGATCACGCATGATTTCGGAGCATGCCTTCCTGCTATTCATAGTGGAGTTTCTAGCATTTATCCAAAAACCCTCAAGAAGCTTGCGCGTTGGTATTTTGGCATCCTGTGCAAGGGCCTCACAGCAGCACAAAATGTGATAAACACCAGACTCGAGAATGTAATAAATTCAAAGACGATTACACTAACAATTAGTTGTAACGGAGGAGAGTTCATCTTAATTCCTCGTTAGGTTGGGATAGCGGAAAAACTTCTTCAAGACGCTTCCCTTCGTCGCGCATGTATCTAAAGCTGAAGAGCGATTGAATCAAAGTGGCAAGCGCAACTTGTTTAAAGCCAATGGTTATTCCCCAAGTTAAAGTTGAATTACCAACATTTCCCATGTTACATTTACTTGTCAAAACTTACAAGTTGGTGTCCATGGATGATGATGTGTCTGCCGAATCGTCGTTATTTAAGTGTAGACCCATTATTAGCTGTGCGGACGGACCAGTACGTAGACTAACATGCTTTTTAACCCTAACACTTCGCCAGTTGTTGAGCGATGCATTCACTACTACCTGAATATCGGATACATGCCATGTTTACCGTACAAAGATGTTCGATATGGTGAAACCGAGTCTCCTTGAAAATGATGTGGATCTAGAGGCAAGGATCTCAGACTGATGGTGGATGGTCGTTGACCGTTTAACTCGTCCTGATATCAATTGTTGTGTACGTTTTTAGGAATTGAAAACGAGGTTCAGACTTGCATGAACGTCAGAGCAACACCAACACAACTGAATTAATGAGCAGCGTAGTTTTTGACCACTTTTGGTAAGAAATTTGCTAGCATGGGTTTGGTATTAAGGTCACGATCAACACAACGTAATCGAATGATAACCAATCGACAAGTACCAACAGCGACTGGGTTCCTCGGGATGTCAAGTATACTGCAGGAAAAACACCGACACGATGGTTCTTCACGAGAACCCAAAAAGAGGGATATTATGCCCAACAACTCCCTAGAACAAGCAGAGCCTACTGGGCTGCTCTTAGACGCGGCAGTTCGGAACGCGTTTTGTGCGTACCGGTCCTAGTCATCTTAGAACTTATGGAAACAAGCAGGATACCTTCTACAACTAGTTGAAGAAACGAATCCGAACGAAGTCCTATAAATTTGTTGTTGAAGACTTTTACATTACAATAGATTAGGAAGGCCCAATGGAAATGAGTACAGAACGAAAAGCTTCGGAGTTTGAATTCGTTATGAAATTGAAGATCGCCCTGAAGGACCTCTGTCTATAGGGCTTCTCTCCCAAGCGAATTCATTTTCCGAAAGGCCACCCGTATATCTTTAGAGTAGGATTTAAATTTACATTTAGGATGGATGAAAATGTCATTGGAAGCAGCTCAAAATCGATCCTTTCTGAAGTACCTACGAGGATGGGTCCATCATTATATCTCGGCATGACATGGAATTGACATCGGAAAGGTTCTACACCATAGAAAAGAGGAACAACACCAGAACCCGATATCACTGCCGATTTTCTCGGAGCTGAGAGCTGCAATTTACGCGTACCTGCCTCAACCACACATCACGTTATCTAAAGAAAGAGGAAAATCCAGACCACTGGAGGACATGTTGGTGGCAAATGCCAACTATCTGAATCCGTGTATGGAAAGGATTTCAGGAATTCGGAGTGGGTCCCGCTGAAGTCGCTTTATTCGAGTCATTTAATTAGCACGGATGACAATTGCAGCACGGAAACGGACGGGATTTATGCTGGGGTCGGGAACCACCAGTGAAGACTGGTAATGCTAGTATCCAAGCAGGTGCACAACAGTACTAAATGGCGTTGTTGGACGGTTACCAGCTCTTACCAAATAGCTTTCAAGAAAAAAAACAACCTGAAGTTTGCACCTCAAACCAGTAGATTAGGTGGAAACTATTAATGAAATGTTTATTGAAAAACAGGCACCAATTCTCAAACATGGAAAAGTCAGCAGCAATTCCTCGTTCACCATAGCCCTGACAAAGGATATAAACTCACGTTTAAAACACCTTACAGAAGATGAAGGGACACACAACGCAATTCAAAATTACGAAATTCATATCGGACAATTGCAGGAAAAACCAACAGAAATACAATATATGGCCAATATTATATGACCGAATTCGACTACCCACTACAACTTATTTGGTATTGCACCTTTTCGATTCGTTGTGGAGTGAGGAGAACGACCTACACTCCCTCTTCTTCCCACTTTGTTTATTTCTATTCTCATATGTCGTTTGTACATTATCCAGAAGCGCACTTTCCTAAAGAGATTAAATGTTAGAGGACTACAACATCACTAAGAAGCTGGTAGTATCGCAAGGAAGGAAAGAGGCTTTGGAGTTAACACGGATGATTCAATTTCTGGCTCATCTTTTATGACTGAAATTTTACTTCGATCTATTATCAGCCGAGATATACTCGACAAGACAGCGAAGAAGTCTTACCACTAACGTGTCTGCGAGAAATCAAATCACAAACCTCAGTGAGATGATGACTATTCATATGAGACGACCCACTCGCCAGATCCACTCTGTAACAGTGTTCTAAGAAAGCTTAATAGCTACATTTCCTTCAAAATAACGGATAATGACCAGCTGGTTTACGAGAAAATTATTTTCTTACAGATGGCATGGATGAAGAACTCACCTGGCTCAACCCACTGCAACTCTCTGGAAGCGTAATATCGCAGTACACTTCCCACTTCCAATTCACTATCACTTCACATGCTATCTTTGACAAATAACAATTTCAATTGTGTACATTTACAATCGAAGTTAGACGTAGAATTAATTGGAGGGTAAAAGCTAAAAAGCTCTCGGCGTTGATAAATCCCTAAGGGATGCGCCATGCATTCCACTTCATTAAGTATCGCTGGAGGTGATTGAATGCATATCTGGAATTTACAATGACTCGCGCTGGCCCGCCGATGTATCGAGCCAGTGCTGCTATCCTCCCAGACAAGTCTGGTACCAATTTGCCGATCCCGGAGGGATGGAAGGCTTGGTGGGCCATGCGCGCGGAAATCGATTCCACGTGCGTGTCGCAGTGGCGCCTCCAACCACTGCGCCACACGCGCAAATTAGATCTTAACTACTAGAATTGAAATATACACACAGGTAAACTCACTTGCTCGAATAATTGGCTTTTAGTGCCCTTTGTTGAGTCGAATACTTAGTTATACAACTTCGTTCAAAACGCGTCAATTCCAGATATCCTCAAATGTTTGGTGTTGATTATAAGAAATGTCTCAAATAGAAACAGCAGAATACAGAAGACTAACCAATCCGAACTCAAAGGCAACATTACTCATAAAGCACAAAAAAAAAATAAAGCACACAGCTTTAGACATTGATCAATCCCTTGGAGATGCGCCATGCATTCAACTTCATTAAGGATCGTTACGAGGTGATTGAATGCGTATCCGGGCTTTACAATGACACGCAGTGGGCTACCGATCTAACGATCCTTTGCTGTTATGCTCCCAAACAAGTCCGGTACCAATCTGCCGACCACAGAATGATGAAAGGTTTGGTGGGCCAAGGGCGGGCGCTGGAATCGAGCACATATATATAGCAGAGCGCCTCCTACTACTGCGCCACACACGCCCGTAAAAACGCTATCAAATCTCCAATAATTCGCTTTGTATGCGAATACTTCTAAATCGTGCAAAACCATCACAAAATCGCACTGCGTGCAATCATACCCATTTTGCGTCGTAACACATCGATATGCCCTGCATAACGTTTGCGGGCAAACTCGCATAAGCACTCAAACTGTTTGAGATCCAGACGACTCATGTACAAATCAAGACTACTCAACGGAGTACAGAACTCGGCAGTCTGCCCTAAAATTAAAAATATAATGCGACACTGAAAATAAATACGTCTGATAAATAATAGTTAGATTTTTTAAATTGGAAAGCAACATAAACATGTATGAAAAGTATTACAAGATATATAAACCTTGTATTATCATTCTGACCGCTGGCAGTGGTATATTTTTCAGTAGCAGCATTGTCCCAATCATTTCTAAAGCTCTTGTTGGAATCATCGATCCATGTAGATGCCAGTCGCATATTTTCACGTTATATCTAAATAAAGTACAACGAGAAAATACTAACGATTTTTTCCGTGAGGTATTCCAATGTAAGAAATACAAGATTTACAAAGTTTAGCGATAATAGTAACATCTGATATAAAAATAACTAAAGGTCCTACATGGAAAGAATGTAAAGTAGAGAGCGTTTACAACAGTGTTCTTCGTCATGACGTGATAGACACCACTACAACATTCCCATCAACTCAAGTCATTGATCCGAATCAATCCGAAAACGGATACATCACCACTCAGCACCGAAAGGCCACAAATAGCAAGACATATCTATCGTTATTCAAGGTTACAGATCGATTATTAGCTGAGTAGACGAGCCAACGGTTAGAATAACATGGCTCATAACCTTAATACTTAGTTGTCGAAACACATTCCAGCCCATCTAACGAACACCCAGATATTCCTGGAGCGTCTAAGTAACGCAATTACATCCCTCTATACAAACTTGTCCAATGACTCTGCTAAGCAAACCATCCTCGAACTCCATATACAACACGAAGAAGAAATAGACATGAATGGCATAAGTTTCAGCAGTTGATGACTCTCTTAAAGGAGTGCCTAAACTGTTCAATCTTCAGATGGTCCCAAAGCTATTACGCAAAAATTAGTGGGCTAGCAATGGGACTGCGACTGGCACCAAGCCTTGCCATCCCATTTATGTCAAAAGTGGAAACACCGATAACCGATCTCCGGCCATTACTGTATTGCAGATATATAAACGATTGTTTCGCCATTTGCTCAAGACAAGAGGAAATGGACAAATGCTTAGCGTTACTGAATGAACAGCAGAGTCCACTGAGTTTACTAGAGACAAACCGAAACAAAACTGGCTTCCTTGAAATGCATAAATCAACCCTATCAGAAGACGTCTATACCCCGAAGTGATACCGAAAGCCAAGTAGTAATAACATACTCGTTCATTATCTCTCCTCCCACCCATAACACACAAACAGCGCGTATAAGAAAAATGTTTCGAACAGCCACCAGCGTACGCGCAGGAAGAAAACAGAAGCAAAAACTTTTGAAATGGCGTGGAACTTTCCATTTCCAATGGTCACGAAAGTACATCTCCATGGCATTAGCGGGAAAGCAAACCACGCCGCCAAAAGATGTGTCTAGTGAGAATACGGGCCTGATTACCTTGCGGATCATTGACAACGAAGTAAATAGATCTATCAAGCCTTCCCCAAAAATGACGGGTCTACTGAAATCAGTAGCAGTGACAGAATTACAACCGAACGATCTTAGTCGCCAAGTAGCTCATGACCATTTGTACGACCACCTATGCGCAGCACAAAGCTGCACAATTTTCCGGGTGGTACAGACAATGACTGAGTGACTTCGGGCACGACGTACCTAATCTCTTGTAAAGCGTGTTGGTACGAACACATTGGCGAAATTTGTAGACTACTATGTGTCCATATAAAAGATTACTTGGACGGTAAAGGTAGAGACAAACGAAACACTCTATTTGCCACGCAGAGGACATGGACGCACAACGGGGAAGATTTTACAGTGAAAGTCACCAGGCTCGCAAAAGAATCTAAAACTCCAGCGCGTAGAATCATCCAAGCGCTGTGGTCAAATTCTAAGGATCCAGAAATGAAAATCCGACAGAAATGTCTCATTATTATGCGAGAACTCAAACAACATCTGAGACTGATACGCTAACGTGAGAAAGGAACGTTACAACGTGGAATACACAATGGAAGAGTCGCCAAGTAGCTCATGACCGTTTGAACGACCATCTATGCGCAGCTCAATGTTGGATAATTTTCCCGGTGGTACTGACGACGACTGAGTGAATTAGGGCACGATTTAGCTAATCTCTTGTAAAGCGTGTCGGTACGAACACATTGGCGAAATGTGTAGAAAACTATGTGTCCGTATAAAAGAATACTTGGACGGTAAATGTAGAGACAAAAGAAATACTCATTTGCCACGCAGAGGACATGGACGCACAACGGGGAAGATTTTACAGTGAAAGTCACCAGGCTCGCAAAAGAATCTAAAACTCCAGCGCGTAGAATCATCCAAGCGCTGTGGTCAAATTCTAAGGATCCAGAAATGAAAATCCGACAGAAATGTCTCATTATTATGCGAGAACTCAAACAACATCTGAGACTGATACGCTAACGTGAGAAAGGAACGTTACAACGTGGAATACACAATGGAAGACTCACAGAGAGTGGTAAGCATGCGAAGCTGTTTTGTTTCCAGTGCAATAGAAATGTAAGTGTCGTATTTCTTTATAAACCTGCTGAGCAAACACAAGGTGTTATTTTATTAGTCATTACGAAGAAGCTAACCTTTCGGCGAATTTCGCCTGTCACAGAGCCTGGAAAGGTCACGTTGACTGCTATCAAGATCAGAGAATAGCCTCTTCGCACACTAACCACTCTCCATGGGTCTTCCACTAGGTGTATCAAGTGTGCTGATCAGCAGAGTTCACATGGGAGCATAGTGAGCCTCTCACATTAAAGCAAGTCTTAAGCACTGTCTGATATATGACGGTCGCGAGACAACACGAGTAGAAGTGTTGAGTCACGGAAGATATGCGATGGCGGAATGACTAACATTCTAGGTTGTTCTTTGCGTTACTACGCGGAAAGTACCATAACGCGTTCGTTCCCCACCGTAGACACCTGCGGTGCAGAGTTCTGCAAACATCGCTGCAACGTTGTGATTGTATTTCGCTTAGAAAGATGCCGTGAAAATTGTACTAAGCAGAAAATAAAAGGTAAAACATTCTAGGTTGTGATTAACTGTAGCTATTTCCATTAGCCTTATAACAACCTACTTTAACGATTAGTGACGTCAGTTGGAAGTTCAACAGAAGGTATACATTTGGCAGTATGCAAACGCTGTTGAAATATGAATCACTTTACAGCCACAGCAATTCGAAACTCATTATTGATACTATTTTATATCCATATCGGCATATTAAAGCAGATAAAGTTAACTCGTTGAAATCTTGATGATGTTCTACTGAAAACGCCCAACATCTACCACTCCCTTTTACTATCTGCTTTCCTCATATGATACCTTACCCACATATACATACCGTTCGTTTTTATTTGCAAACTTTATACTCAATATGTAGAGGCATTGTAAAATTGGGGCCACTGACCTTGCCCCATCGCGCTCAACCATGACGAAAGCTGGACACAAGCCGCCTTGTCTGACAAATGGACCACAACGTGGTTGCAACTTCACAGGGCCTTTGTAATCCTGGTCATACAATGATGACACTTTGCCCTAGAACATCATATTCTAATAAAATAGTGAAGAACTGAAAAAAATACTAAAAGGAGAATTTGGACTGTGTTCAAAGTTATACTAAGCAATTCGCGAAATATAATACGTGAACGATGCGAGCGAAAGGAATTTAGCTTTTCAATGTTAAACAACGACCTGAGCTCTAAGCGAATGTTATTTAAAACAGAACTCATTGGAAACCTCACACCATTGGCGAGAAGATCCAAGTTTAATTATACGATTACGATATAATTGTAATAGCACCCAGCATCGACTTTCTATTAACCTCGACAATGGATTACGAATTCGTCGTTTTCTCTTTCAGCAATCGCGAGGTTGTCAAACAGTATACGTTTACTTCCATGCAGGTACTTCGAACTCAGCGTTCAAAGACACAAACCTCATCAACCGACATTATATTATGAAGTAGGAAGTGCAGTAAATAGGCCTAGTCTGAAGATCGGCGTCTGTGGAGAGTGTTCTGGCATTACACGTGCCTAGTAAGAAGCAATCTCCATGGCGTGTCGTACGTGTGTTTGTCAGATCCTGTTCTAATGACGTCCTGCGTAACCCGAGATTTTCTGGCCTATCATCGGCTGTCTCACCGACTGACGCCATAGAAGGGAGCACAGAGCATGTGGGGTACTGTGGGGTACTGAGGCTTGCTCATTGCTGGTCGTGCAATTTGGTCCTTTCTGGAGTCCTGAGTTGAACTTGCAAGGGCGTATTCAAGTCTTCAACATTTTGTGGATCAGAGGGAGGTGTGTTTTCGGCGTCGAATTCTTCGCCCGGTCTTCCTACTAGTTGATTAGGAAAGATGTTGAAACCAAAATCCGAAACGAAAGTAGGAATGCTAAAGTAACCGCCCGCCCAAGGACGATGTAGAAGCCGAATTCCAATTTCCGAATCGCGCACCCTACGAAGATATAATCTATATTTAGTGTATAGAATGAATTATGGCGGCCTTTAGATTTTCTTATCTCAATCAGTCAGTGTACAGATCCTTATGCTTCTTGACAAATCTGGTCTACTTGCCGCTCAGAAAGTTCTCATGTTAGGCGAGAGTTCTGTAACGATTCGGTGAGTTACCTCGATCACATTCTCCTTCTTATTGACGCATATGAGCTAAAATCGAGCACGATGTAATTTCTTTACCATTGAAGTTTGATTTCACGTAAACAAACTGCATAAGCTTCATCAATATGTATTCTTTCTTTGATGAGCTAACACGAGGTTGATAATAATATTTATTATCGGCTAACGTTTCGACGTCTTCGTCTTCATCAGAGCCGATGATCGGAGTCGATGGTCCACGCTTGTTATTCGTCTCAATGTGGCGGCTTCCCCATCGTGTCGAGTCAGGCCTTCTTCAGCGCTCCATCTCCTTGAATGAGGCACACTCATTCAGTGATGCCCTTTTATACACGATGCTGATGGTGGATATGATGATAATGTCCGTTGATAACTGCTTGTTTTTCTTCCGGACATATATCATCGCGCACATAGTGCAGAAGTCGCTGTTATTCTTAGGTAGCACAAAGCGTATTAATCCTTCGAAACCGACTTTCCTTGAACCTCGGTGTGCTTAATCAGTGTGTATTCTTTCTTAAGCTCAAATAAGCTAATAAGCGTAAGCTCATCAAAGAAAGAATACATATTGATTAAGCACACCGAGGTTCAAGGAAAGTCGGTTTCGAAGTATACGTTTACTTGCATGCAGGTATTTCGAACTCAGCGTTCAAAGACACAAACCTCATCAAACGACATGGTGCGAAAAAAAAATACTAAAAGGAGAATTTGGACTGTGTTCAAAGTTATACTAAGCAATTCGCGAAATATAATACGTGAACGATGCGAGCGAAAGGAATTTAGCTTTTCAATGTTAAACAACGACCTGGGCTCAAAGCGAATGTTATTGTTTAAAATAGAACTCATTGGAAACCTCACACCATTGGAAAGTAGATAAAAGTTTAATTATACGATTACGATATAATTGAAATAGCACCCAGCATCGACTTTATATTTACCTCGGCATTGGATTATGAATTCGCCGATTTCTCTCTCAGCAATCGCGAGGTTGTCAAACAGTATACGTTTACTTCCATGCAGGTACTTCGAACTCAGCGTTCAAAGACACAAACCTCATCAACCGACATTATATTATGAAGTAGGAAGTTCAGTAAATAGCCCTAGTCATTGAATCAGCTTTGTCTCTTTACTATGAAGTGAAGGTAACAGCGCTTGGAAATTTATAACTACTAACATTTTGCGAAAAGGCGTGTGGCCGTGTGGCGCAGTGGTCACAGCCGGCCTGCAACACATATTTACCTCGGCATTGGATTATGAATTCGCCGATTTCTCTCTCAGCAATCGCGAGGTTGTCAAACAGTATACGTTTACTTCCATGCAGGTACTTCGAACTCAGCGTTCAAAGACACAAACCTCATCAACCGACATTATATTATGAAGTAGGAAGTGCAGTAAATAGGCCTAGTCATTGAATCAGCATTGTCTCTTTACTATGAAGTGAAGGTAACAGCGCTTAGAAATTTATAACTTCTAACATTTTGCGAAGAGGCGTGTGGCCGTGTGGCGCAGTGGTCAGAGGCGTCCTGCAACACACGTGGAATCGATCCACATGCTCATGGCCCACCATGCCTTCCATCTCAACGGGGCAAATTGGTACCAAACTTCGCTGGGAGGATAGCAGCACTGACTCGACATTTCGTAGGCAACCGCTAGTCATCGAAAACGATAGATTTGCATGCAATCACCATCAAATGATACTTAATGAAATCGAATGCATAGCGCATCTCTCAGAGACTGATCAACGCCGAGAGCTTTATCTTTTATCCTTTTCAAAACACTTTGTGGAAAAATTTTGTTTAGCTTTAGTTATTAACTGTGTACCGAATCTGCGAATGTGAACTTTATCTAACAGAAAATCTTACTCTCGTTGCTTCAACCAATCGTAGAGCAGTCGTATTTCCTTCGCCAGGCAATAACCGCTGACACGCATACACAGTGTAATTTCCATCAACGTCCATTTGGTGAAAGTCCCCACTGCTCAAATATTTATTACGAAAGACCTGTTAAATTGAAAACAGTGGCTCCGATACTGAACAAGTATGAAAATGAAAATCAAAACACTGCTGCTGAGGAATGTCATCGATCTTCACAGAATTACACAATTGGAAATCTGCGTAGGAAAGCATACTACATTCTTGAAACCAGTTAGTATTTGTTTAAAATCATTTTCGTAAACATGATGATAACAAAGAAATGACGACTTTTCCCAAGAACGCACCGAGTATTCCATCTTTGTGGCAAAATCTATTGTCACTTAAAGAAATAAATAAAGATTTCTTTTCGTAAATGAGAAAAAAAAGTGTAGAAAACTAAACTTTGGTTGCATCGGTACGTTGACTGCAAATTCACAACTTCTAACACAACGCGGAAATTTTGTTAGTTAGAAGTAGCTTTTACGGTTGGAAATCAAATATGTGATACTCCAGTGAGTCTAAGAAAAGTCCTAAGCTCAGAACAGACTACAGCTTAACTAGTTCAAACAGGTAGACAAACACCTCCAAAGGTCAAACTATTTCTCACCAAAATTCCTTATAGATGACAGTCAGCTGGATGAATGAGTATTTGAGAGCCATTTTAGAGCTCCATAGTGAAGGAATAAACCCACGCTGATAGGTAAGCACGTTTGTAGCAATAAATAATCATCCTTCAACAACATCAAGCTTATCCACCTACTTTTTCGTTATTATCACGTCAAGAAGCGCTAGTTGATAGTCGACATATTGAACAAAGCTAGCTCTAACCACATGGAAAAAAAGCGATAACGATTTTCATAGTTCTAAACAGCCACCTTGGCTATACGTTTAGTACGAAGGAACTTACGCCTTCCAACCCACAAAAAAGTGTCGCGGTCTCGCTAGAACTGACTGCCTTCTCACTTTCCGGTGCCGTTGTTGCAACTTGGCCATTGATGTCAGACCCCCCACCTCCATTTTCTCGCTCTGCAACTTCCTAAAACCTCACAAATAACGTTGTTCAATAACCTATTCTAAGTCTTTCAAAATGATGCTTTCACCGGAAGAATGTCGGTCTCTGTAGCACCCTTCTCAGCATGACCAACAACATCAGAACCGGCATTCTCTGTATACGACCGCTGTTGCTGAGGTAACCTTTGCACCTGTACAACCTAAAAATTACTCGTTACCCTAAAATATATGTCCTAGCGAAGTGGGATAAATTAAGCACTCACAGCTTATAAGTACGTAACACTCACAGCCCGTGCAAAACGATGGCATTTGGAAATTTTGGGGACGCCTTCAACTAACAAAGACCATCATCCAAAAACTAGAGAAGCAAGGGAGCAAGGGAAGCAAGAGAAGGAACCCGAGGAATCCAGTCACTAACAGCTCTTGTCCATCGGCTATCATTCATACGCTTTACGTGTCCGGCCCACGTTATCTTCGACTGTTTGGCGTATAGAATAGCATCTTCGATTTTCTATCGTTGACGTAGGTCGGAGCATCGGATACCATCCCTTGCTTGTGTGAAACAGGATACTCATAGCATCGTCCTTTCGAATGCGCGTTCGATAACGCTGAGTGATCTTTCATACTTATGTAGCGACCAGGTTTCTGACGCATACATTAGATCAGGAAGAACCGTCGAGTAGAAAATGTGGGAACGGAGTCGAGTGTTCTTTGTTGTCTTCACTACATCCTCGATGCTCTAGAAAGCTCCCCAAGCCGCTCCTTTCCTTCTGCTTAGCTCTGGAGCTAAGTCGTTCATCATATTGATTTCCCGACCAAGATAGACATAACTGGAGCATTCGGAGATATTCGTTCCGGTGAGCGTGAAAGGGGCAATCGAAACCAATCCGTTCTTCATGAACATCGTTTTCTTGAGATTTAGTCGAAGACCAATCTTTCCACACGCTTTATCAAAATCCGCAACCATACGTTCCGCTTAGCTAATGTCTGGTGTCATAAGGATGACATCATCAGCAAACCGAAGGTGATGTATCTGCCGACCATCGATTTTCACTCCCATATTATCCCATTCCAATGTTCGCATGA
>MQTX01000469.1:30943-42236 GCA_009735665.1 Angiostrongylus cantonensis | reverse complement strand
TGAGCTGAAGCTGCAGTCGAAAATCACAATCAATACCGTTCTGGGCTACCCAGATTAATCTCCTTTACGGGTGATTGCTAATGATACTGGTCGATAAAAAACCAGCCGATAGACACGAAACAAAGTACCCGCATGGTGTGGTAGTAAACGCGTTATCGTTTCGAAAAAGTAATAGTGCGTTCGTTTCCCATTCCAGACACCTGCGGTCCGGAATTTTACAAATACCTCGGCATCATTGTGCTGGTATCGCTCATAATACTCTGCCGTAAAAGAATTGAAAACGAAGTAAAACGAAAGTTATCAATCATCTAATATCGTGAACGATGAGGAGATACTACCAATTTCACGTCTACCTTTAGGAAATCGCATTTCAGTGGCATCCCCGTCAACGGTCTCATCGGGCTTCTTCGATGCGAAGAACATCTTTTGACACCTCAAAATATTAAACATCATTTGCAAAACTTACGTAAGGTCAGTGACAATTTCTAAGCGGTAGAACCACGATCTACATTAACCCAAGTGGCACCTATGCTTTAAACGAGATAAATGCAGACGGTTAAAACTTCAATCTAAGAATATGGAACCGAGACGGCCATCAGAGAGGTCATACTACATCAAAAAAACGAGACCGCCTTAAAACGAGCAATAAATTGGACATGAAAAAATTTATGTTGGCGGGTAGAGGCGCCCTTCCTGTTCAATCATCGCATAGTTTGAGGTTGGAGCGCGCAAACTACAGCATTAACAAGAAGATACCTAGAGCTATTCACATAGCCTGGGTTGAGAAGAGATCTTAGCAAATAAAAATAGCCGCCTAAATTGTAGCTGCAGTGCTTCTTTCTTGTCGCTTCAGCACTTGAAGCGCAGCTGCCCGGACATTGGTGGGTTTTGAGTCCCTTGACGGTGTTACACACGCAGCCAGCGCTTGAGTTTATTTTCCATGCATGCCTGTCGAGGAAGCTCATTTTGACTTATATGGAACTACTTTTGCTTTCACCGTCTTAGTATGCGTATGCAAAAATAAAATTTCTGGTCCCAGCGTGTGGTCCAGGAATCAGAGGAGGAAAAATTTGATCTTGTTAATAACAACTCAGTGAGTCCTACTTAAAAATGGGAACGCTAATTAATAGTGGAATGAAAGTAACAGCTCAAAAGTTTTATGGATAAAACGATAGCGGTACACCACACAAGTGCTGTTTCGCAAAAATTTGTACGAAGCTGCTGACCCCTTTGGTGTGAGGAAAATGGAAAGTGGGGTGTACCTTGTACTCGTAGCGATCTCGAGAAAGCAGTGAAAATACAAATGTAATGCAGAATTTTGCACTAACACACGTTGCAATTGTCAGGGAAGAATCTCGCCTTGCTGGGTTTTTAGAAGTTTTCCACATTGAAAACCTCTCGTCATAAGTGAGCTGACCAGCATTTCCAGAGAAAAACAAGCGAACAAGGGTCAATTTTTCAGAAAAAAAGCTAAATCACAACTGTGCTGCCGCCGCTTTAATGCTGTTCGTACGAAAGAGACAAATTAGAATTTTTACAAAAGACAAAATGACCATGGAGGCTTTTTCCTGAATACACCGCTTCCGATTTATGGAATATTTTCTGCACAAGCTTTGTATCGCAGAGTGGGTAAGAACGCCGTCAAATTATTAGTTCACTATAAAAGTTTGATTTCGATCAGCGAAACACCTCGCGGTTGATTAGAGGTCGATGACGAGGTTGATTTCCAATGAAAATATGCACTAAAAACACGAACTCAATCTATTCAGAGACAAAACCACACAGTGGATGTAAAAACCAGATTGGAAAATTACGATTGAATCCTTGAAGAAGAAGAAAAAAGCCGTTATGTGGAACCCACTTTGTCGTGGCTTGACGTCACACGTATTCCAGCACCATACCCGTCGGCTACTCAAACGGCCTCAAATGCCTTACGTTACACTACAGTAACTTAATCTTTCCCGGTTTTTGAGGTTCCACCGACATCGATCACTCAAAATCACCAGTTCTTTCGACGGTTCCTTTTTCTTAAATGATTGGAAAATTACGATTGAATCCTTGAAGAAGAAGAAAAAAGCCGTTATGTGGAACCCACTTTGTCGTGGCTTGACGTCACACGTATTCCAGCACCATACCCGTCGGCTACTCAAACGGCCTCAAATGCCTTACGTTACACTACAGTAACTTAATCTTTCCCGGTTTTTGAGGTTCCACCGACATCGATCACTCAAAATCACCAGTTCTTTCGACGGTTCCTTTTTCTTAAATAATCTTTGGTGCTACGAAAACGATTTCATAGAACAAAAGAATGACAACTTACATGTCGGTCGTGTATCGTGCACTTTAACCCACACTTCTTCTCATCTAAGTGTTTCTACGACACCCTCGAAATTGGCGCCACATATTGGAAAGTATAATGAATGAACTAAAACAGGTACTTTTTAACCCGTTAGAATTGTTGTCGTCCGACATACTTTTTTTTTATCACAAAGGAATTTGTGTTCTGTACCAGTACCAGCGATTACCGTTATACCAGATATCTCAGTGATTTCAATAAGACAACAGCGAATGTAAATTTATGTGGAGAATTAGAACACAACAACATAGTTTATTGACAAGCTTACACAGAGCTCTTGTAAATAAACAGCATTATTTGTGCTTACAGCCTTATAAGGAGCAAGTGAAGCGCACTGATAAGATGCGACCTGCAATACACATGGGATCGATCCACGCGCACTAGGCTCACAAAACCTTTATATTTCCGGGGTCAGAAAATTTATATCTCCGGGGTCTGAAAATTGGTTCCAGACTTGTCTGGGAGGATAGCAGTACCAGCTCGATGCATCGGTAGGCCATCTCAACCACTATAGGCCAGATATGCCTTTAATTACCTCCAACGATGACTAATGAAGTCTAATACATGGCTCATTCCTCAGGAGACTGATCAACGCCGAAATCTTTACCTTTTTACCTTTCAGTATTCTTTCAGTATGATTAGACGCGTATAGTGCAGCGTCACGGCTGCCCTCCAATGCAGTAGAATTTAGTAGTATTTTCGAAACTGCCCCCCGCACTTGCCTTTTCCTTCATCCATCCGGGATCTAGAAATTAGAGTCGAACTGGTCTGCCAAGATAAAAACTCAAGCTGAATACATCGACAGACCACCTTATGTTATTGTGCAGGCTAAAATTCTCCACTAAATCATCTCTACGATGTTTGACTGAGTCGCAGAGCAACGATACTGTCTATGCAGAGAGTAAATGCAAAGCTCTTAGATCTCGTTCCTCTTAGCTCAAAAATAGACGAGTTAGTGCTATTTTAAGCCATCGTCACTAATTGTTCCCATTCATGCAACTCTGATGGAGATTTTTCCATTTAGCGAATCATCTATTGCTTCGCGATATGCTTGATTCCGTGGCGATCTACCATTAATAGCTGGACCGTTCAATATTTCTGAATAGGGAAAATGGACAATGTGTCCTCTCATCAGTTTTCGAAGTGTGACATTCGAGTAATGCATTGATGCCCGTTATCCAGTAGAAGAATGTTCATCGTCACTATCAAGCCAGAAGATTGTTCAGGTGCTTCTTCTTGCTAGGAAGTATACATGTACATGCTGATGGTTTTGATACCAGAAAAGGAAGCTGTTGATGTTGCTTTAATGTTACGGCACTCCCTGGTAGCTGACGATGAAGCGTGTTTGTGTTGCTCAACGTTCCATTACGGCTGCTGTGTTCGGTTACGAGAAATTGGATGAATCCGACATTTTAAATATATCACTTGTTGCTTTTCTAACCATTACCTCGTGCTTCCGCATAGTAAAGCGGTTAAAAGTGAATTGTAGGTCGCTGGACTAAGCCACAGCCTAGCCCAGCTCTGGGTAAGCAAGCCCTCCGTGTCTCAGATGTCGGCAACTTGTTGCCACATGTCTGAATGAATGAAAATACATGCATGATTCATCGGAAAATCACATCAAATTGTTGTATTCGCCACAAGTATGCGCTCAGAGCATCCATACAATGCTAGGAATGGAATCGAATGCATAGCACACCACTCGGGAGCTGATTAACCAATAACGGTCAGTTTTTTATCCTTTGTGATTTTGATAAAAATTGGTCGGCTCAAGATATCCTTCCTCTTCACTGATTAAAAGTAAGAGCTTTAAATGTGAAGAAATCCTGGATGAAAGGAGTCTCTTAAAATTAACGGCACTCAGTTGACTTTCTTAGCAGTAATAACGGTAGTAATAACAATATTAGTAATAATTATGACCATTAAAATATTCCTGGCAATAGCCAGTATATTATTTCTTCAAATAAATAAAAATATTAGCAACATATCCACAGTATGCTTTCGACTCATTTCTGGTTATGTCTGAAGACTATTACTGCTATTATTATCATTCATCTGTAGGAATATATTGCAAGTAATATTCTTGTTGCATAGGTATATGTACGGATAAAGGATAAAGCTCTCGGCGTTGACAAATCCCAGAGGGATGCGCAATCCATTCGGCTTCATTGAGTATCGTTGGAGGTGATTGCCACGTTGATCCAATCGCTGTTCAGCTTTAGACACATGCTCGATGAAGGGAAGCGTCTTGAAGAAATTTTTCCGCTATCCCAGCTTTGAATGCATATCTGGTCTTTACAATGACTCGCGGTGGTCTGCCGATGTATCGAGACAGTGCTGCTATCTTCCCAGACAAGCCTGGTAACAATTTGCAGAGCCCTGAGGTATCTAAGGCTTGCTGGGCCATGGGAGCATGAACTGATTCCACGTTCGTGTCGCTGTGGCGCCTCCAACCACTGCGCCCGCCACACGCGCTCTCACCAGCACGATATAGGCAACTATCGCAAAATCTGCTTGCTGTCTGTCGTCTACAAACATCTCACTCCAATCATCCTGCATAGGATTGACAGAACAATGGACGAAGGACAGCCATGTGAGAAAGCAGGGTTTCGAAAAGGATTTTGTACGATCGACCACATTCACACGATAACAAGGCTCGTTGAAGTATCGCACGAGTACAAAAGACCGCTCTGTCTCACTTTCATCGATTTACAAAAGGCCTTTGATTCAAGTGAGATAGAAGCAGACTTGGTAGCCCTTGGTGGTCGAGTCGCTACTCAATACATAAAGGCTCTTCGTGAGCCGTACAAAAACTTCACAACCAAAATATTATCGTTCTACAACGATATTAACGTTGACATTAAAAGAGGAGATAGGCAAGGCGATACAATCTCCCAAAATTATTTACAGCTACCCTCCAGAACGTCATGCTAACATTGGAATGGGATAATATAAGAGTGAAAATCGATGGTCAGCAGATACATCACCTTCGCTTTGCTGATGACATCTTCCTTGTAACAGCAAACATTATCCAAGCGGAACTTATACTTGCCGACTTTGATAAAGCATGTGGAAAGATTGGTCTTTGACTAAATCTAAAGAAAACGATGTTCATGAAGAACGGATTGGTTTCGTTTCCCCGTTCACGCTCAACGCAACGAATATCTTCGAATGCTCCAGATATGTTTATCTAGGTCGGGAAATCAGTATGATGAACGACTTAGCTCCAGAGCTGAGCAGAAGGAAACGAGCGGCTTGGGAACCTTTTAACAGCATCGAGGATGTGGTGAAGAGAACAAAGAACACCCGACTCCGTGCCCACCTTTTCGACTCCACAGTTCTTCAAGCTCTAACGTATGCGTCAGAAACCTGGTCGCTAGGTAAGCAGGGTGAAAGATCACTCAGCGTTATCGAACACGCAGTCGAAAGAACGATGGTAGGAGTATCCCGTTTCACACAAGAAAGAGATCACAGTTAAGAAGATTCGCTAGGAATTAGATGCCCGCCTTTGCGTGTGCGACGTCGGGCTTTTCGTGATTAGTATTCACAACACTGGACAGCTTATGCTTCGGTAATTAAACTCTATATATGTGCATACTATCTTCGCAACAGCACAATGAGACTATAAGTGCATTTACAATATATTGCAGGTAAGGCGGTTGATATAAAAGCTTAAACGAGAGACAATTAACATGCTTCAAGAGAAACGAAAGATGTGTGAAGATCATATGGTGTTGTGGTGAGTGCTCAGGAAGTCAAGCCGTAATAAAGCCTATCACCTGTAGACCCGTTGATCGTCGAGTGACTCGAGCGGGCGCATGTAAACCCTCCATTCTTCTGTGTCGCGTGCAAGAGTAGCCCAGTGGGTTCTCATCGCTCTGTGGACTCGTCGAGCATCATATCCTTCTTCCAGGCTCTTCGTCAAAAACTCTGACCATCAGGTCGGTGGTCTTCCTGCAGTGCGTTTGACATCGCCAGGAATCCAGTCACTGACGGCTCTTGTCCATCGGTTATAATTCAGATGCATTGCGTGTGCGGCCCACCTTATCCTCGACTGTTTCGCGTACAGAACGACATCCTTGATTTTTCATCGTTGACGCAGGTCGAAGCTTCGGATCCCTTCTCTTATGTGAAACGGGACACTCCTAGCATCGTCCTTTCAACAGCGCGTTCAATAACGCTGAGTGTTCTTTCAGGTTGCTTACGTGGCGACCACGATCCTGACATATCGACTTCCCGACCTAGATAGACATAACTGGAGTATTCGGAGATACTCGCCGCATTGAACGTGAATGGGGCGAACGAAACCAGTCCGTTCTTCATCAACATCGTTTTCGTGAGATATAGTCGAAGACTAATCTTTCCACGAGCATTATCAAAGTCCGTAAGCGTACGTTCCGCCTAGCTAATGTCTGGTGTTATAAAGACGATATCACCAGCAAATAGAAGGTGATGTAACTGCCGAACACCGATTTTCACTCCCACATTATCGCATTCCCGTGTTCGCATGACGTTCAAGAGGGAGGCGGTAAATAATTTTGGCGAGATTGTACCGCCTTGCCTAACCCCTCTTTTGACGCCAACGTTAATAACGTTGTAGAACGGTGAAATTTTGGTTGTGAAGTTTTTGTGCAGCTCACGAAGAGCCTTTATGTATTGAATACAGACTCGACCACCAAAGGCTTCCATTTAGCTTCTATCTCAATTGAGGCTTTTTGTAAATCGAGGAAGGTGAGACAGAGCGGTCTTTTGTACTCTCGCGATGCTTCAATAATCCTTGTTATCGTGTGGATGCGGTCCATCGTACAAATCCTTTTCGAAACTCTGCTTGCTCACATGGCTGTCCTTCGTCCAGTGTTCTGTCAATCCTTTTCAGGATGAATCAAGAAGATCGGGCGATAGTTGCCGATATCGTGTAGGTCAACCTCCTTGAACTACAGCATGTTGTTGCTAGTCTTCCACTGGGTAGGGACCTTGTACTCAGACAGGTAACGTGTGAAGGGTGGAGCCAGTGTATTTTCGATGACTGGCGGAAGGTTCTTCGGATGTTCGGATCTTATCCTCTCCGGACCTTGTGCTGTTCGATTTTTCATCGACGAAATGGCATGTCGGATTTCGGAAGGGAGAACCGGTGGTACAACATATTCATCCTCTTCTGTTTCATAAGGCGGGAGATGGAGTGGCTATCGAACAGATCTGAGTAGTAATCGTGGATGATTTTCTCCTTCGCCTTTCTGGACGCTGTTATTGTTCCGTCTGGTCATCGGAGTACAATCATTTTGGTCTCGTAATTCGTGAAGCTTCGGTGGGATTTACGAATGCTTTTCCCAGCCTCTGCAGCTTCGACCAATATTGCTGCTCTTCTCTCTTTAAGATCTTCTTTTATCGTCTGTCTGCATTGTTTCGCACGTTCGGACGTTAGTCCGCGGTTGCATGCAGCTTGTGCGATTCCACGCTGCCGTATCAGCTCGAGGGTTTCTGGAGGCAGAATTCTCTTGATGACTTTCGAACTCTCGGCTTTCATAGCGCTAACGTGAAGATGGTCAATGAGCCGATCGTATTCCTCGACGATGTAGCCGACAACGGCATCTTCCCAACAGCCGTCGAATGAATTGAATATGTCCCAGTTTGTGGTGGTTTTGGGAGTTCGGTTTTTAATTTAGCGGCTTTTTGTGCTTTGCGCGAGAAATAGACTCTTGCACGAAGGAGACGGTGGTCTGATCCCGTGTAGAATTTTGGGACAACAGCGACATCGGCTAAGCAAAACTTTCTATTCACTATGATGCGGTCTATTTCGTTATGGTACTCTCCATTGGGAAATTTCCACGTCTACCGTTGAGGGCGGGGCTTCTGGAATTAGGAGTTACTATGGATAGTCTTGGTGGAAATGGTAAACTAAGAGAGCCGCTCACCCTGTTCTTTCTATTCTAATCCGTGGGTCCCAATTTGACTTTCCTCAGACGGTCATCTTGGTCCAATTTTGGCAATGAAATCTCCTATGATGACGTTGAAGAATGTATGGTGTTCTCTGTAGAACTTCTTCATATTCATGTAGAACGCTTCGAGTTTGCTTCTTAGTCATAACTTGATTTCGGCGCTTAAACAACTAAGATTGTGAAAGCTGGTATTGATCAACATCTTTTTAATCGTAAATGTCCGATTCGGGTTGTAAGCTTTTCGAATGAACCGATGTTCATGGACAAACTCGTGTTGACGAGAACGCCGACACCGCCTACTCCTCTGCTGTCGCATGTTCCGAGGGACAATTCTTCTCCGGTGACATGGACGACGTTAAATGTGTGGCGTCGTCTCGTCTCGGCCAGGTTGATGACGTCCTACCATATCATTCTTGCTTGCATGAGCAAGTCTTCTGTCGAGGACTCGGATGCAAGTGTGTGTGCATTGTAGGTACAAATCGTCACCTCATTTATTTGTAATCAAGTTTTTTTTAACAATATTTTCACCTAATCAAACTGAATAAGTTGCGATAGAAGGAGATTTAACCTGGAGCAAGGGTCGATGAAGAAGAACGACGGCGATGTACACGTGTCGTCAGAAGGCAAATGCCCTTGCTGAGAGGTGTGGCTAGATCCGAGCGAGTGACGTGGTCGCGTGGTCACGCCACGGGTCGCAAGGTCTCGCCACTAGGCAATACGTCGTGCCTGGTATTATGCCCAGTGATGTATCTCTTGGTTATAGTTGCCGTATTTATTAGCGTGCGCAATGGTTAGGATGCAATATGAATGCAGGGCATTCGGCACCATCAGAACACGTAAAGAATAAAGTTACAATACAGAACATTCTTTTCTAACAGATAATGTTTATTGGTCGACCTGTCGACACCTCGGCATGTTAAACACACTGCAGGAAGTCCACAGGCCCGATGATCAAAGTTGTTCACGAAAAGCCTAGAAGAAAGATATTTTGCCCAACGAGTGGCTAGAGCGAACGGAATCCAATGGACTTTCTTGTAAGCGACAAGGCGATGGGAAGAAAACCTCCGACAGGGTTATAATGAGAAGGGGAACAGATTTTGTGAACAGCGAAGGGAATGTTCTGCAAGGATAAGCCTAAAACGTTCGTAAATAAGTCAGCATAAAAGAAGCCTCACAGTTATCTAAGAATAAAGAACTCCACACTTCATACCGTATTGCTGAATAAAGAGGTTTCATTTTAATGATAGTCTGCCTTGCGTTGGTGTAAATTCCCACAGCAGAGAATCTTTTTCCCATATTCTCCCTCGCATCGTTTGCAAACGTGGAGGAGAATTATTTAAAGCAATAGGATGATGTATTTGCATGCAATTCTCCATTGGTTAATAGTTAGAGCTCGGTAACTTCATACTTATACCTTACCTGCAATGGGACTCGCTCAATTACTCGTTTCCATTCGTTTGAACATATTTCTTCGAGCCACTTTTCATATCTTTCTTTATTTCACCTTTTCATTCTTTCATTCTTTTCGTTTTCTGAAGTGCGTTGATTGCCACATGTAGTCGTTCCTAGTCATCCTCTTTAAATGATATGCAGTTTTTTCCTTGTAGCAAAAGAATCAGACAACGCGCTCCAGTCGATGATTGTTTCGGTTATGCAACGCGATTAGCGGAAACATATGCATTGAATGCGATGCATTTTAGATGAATTGATAAAAATGGTCTGTTTGTAGCAGAAAAGAAGAAAAACGAGATAGGGTAGTTCGAAAGAGAGAAAGAAAGTGATACAAAAGGTGATGTAAGAAGTGAAATGGAAAGAACTCTAGGTCGTTTCCAGCTGATACACGAAAATCTTCGATTTCCTTTCTTTCCGCTTTTAAACTGAGTACTATATGTAAGGGTGGATTAGTGGATTGCTCTGTCTCTTAGTGCTTTATGAGGGATTTTTGTTTCTTGCACAGCTCCTCGTCATCGAACTCGCTACGATATGCACTGATTTCCACTCATACTTGAGCAAATACACGCTTTTCATACTTAAACAGATTTTTCCAGATCAAAAAACACAACCTAAATTATTTGTGAAATTTATTGTCTCCCACCATAGAAACCGCTGTGAAGACACTATTTCGAATGGTCATAGAGGAGCATTTAGAGCGTTACGGCGAGATCTTTTTTCTACGTGTGTCAAGTTTCGAAATCACCAAAACCTCTAGGTATTCAGAAGTTATCGGAGGTTATTGAAACAGTGGTATCACCATGAATGTGCTAGCATGAATATGTGCTGAGGCGTGGTGAACTTTC
Source organism: Angiostrongylus cantonensis (assembly GCA_009735665.1). Taxonomy (NCBI): domain Eukaryota; kingdom Metazoa; phylum Nematoda; class Chromadorea; order Rhabditida; family Metastrongylidae; genus Angiostrongylus; species Angiostrongylus cantonensis. Next base: position 31,650 of record MQTX01000469.1, on the reverse strand, counting down.
ATACACTATGGGTGAAAGCGCCCGGAATGGACCTCAATCCCTTAGGAATGTGCCATGCATTTGATAACATTGGTAGGATCACAGAGGATATCAAATTTATGTTTGGTCTCTTAAGTGATTGACAAGGCCGATCGATGTGTAAATCAAATGATTTATCCTTTTCAGGCAATCATGATGCATATCTGCAGACTTCGTAGTGATAGAGGAGTTAGCTTGCCCGTGGCGCTGAGTAACAACCAACGACACCACGTATGAATTGCGGGGCATGTCTAGCGACCGTATTACAGTCGAACAGCAGGATAGAACTTCCTGGTAACACCGAGGTAATCGACTGAAGGAAATCAACTGAATTACCATACGTATTCTTTCTTTGATGAGCTTACACGAGGTTGATAATAATATTTATTATCGGCTAACGTTTCGACGTCTTCGTCTTCATCAGAGCCGATGATCCGAGTCGATGGTCCACGCTTTTCTTTCGTCTCGATGTGGCGGCTTCGCCTTCGTGTCGAGTCAGGTCTTCTTCAGCTGTCCGTCTCCTCGAATGAGGCACACTCATTCAGTGGTGCCCTTTTATACACGATGCTGATGGTGGATATAATGATAATGTCCGTTGATAACTATTTGTTTTTCTTCCGGATATATATCATCGCGCACATCGTGCAGAAGTCGGTGTTATCACTAGCTAGCACAAAGCGTGTTAATGC
>MQTX01000469.1:16525-30728 GCA_009735665.1 Angiostrongylus cantonensis | reverse complement strand
ATTTTCGGAAGGACGAAGAACACTGAGTTAGTATACTGGCGGACACACGCCGCAGGTCTTTACGTTGACAAAATATGCATTCAAACACCTGTGCTATAATATTGCGAATGGAGTCGAATGCGCATTCTTCAAGGAATGGTTAACGACAAGCACTTTGTCCTTCTACTTTATTTTGATGGTGCGTTGGATATGACAGATAGAAAAAACCTCTTTAATCTAGTGAGATCACTAGAATATGTCGAACAGACAGTGATATCCTCCTAGTCTCAAATCAGATTTGCATCGTTCAGTTATATCACTGAAGATGAACAACATTCAAAAGGAAGACTACCATTCCATCAGGATGAGTACATAAAGAAAATTTGCATGGAAAACGTCTTGCACCCTTTTGCATTTGTTCAGCATATGTAGGATCATGGGCGCGTGTGGTGGTCGGAGGCGCCCTGCAACACACGTGGAATCGATCCCGTACCCATGGCGCACCAAACTTTCCATCCCTCCGAGGTCGGCAAATTGGTACCAGACTTGTCTGGGAGCATAGCAACACTGGCTCGATACATAGGCAAGCCACCGCGAGTCATTTCAAAGGCCAGATATGCACTCAATCACCTCCAACGATACTTAACGAGGTCGAATTCATGGCGTATCCCTTCCATGACTGCTTCTATCTCAATTGAATCAAAAGCCTTCTCTAAGTCGATGAAAGTGAGACAGAGCGGTCTTTTGTACTCTCGCGATACTTCAACGAGCCTTGTTATCGTGTGAATGTGGTCCATCGTACAAAATCCTTTTCGAAACCCTGTTTTCTCACATGACTGTCCTTCTTCCATCGTTCTGTCAATCCTATGCAGGATGATTGGAGTGAGATGTATGTAGACGACAGACAACAAGCAAATTGGGCGATAGTTGCCTATTTCGTGTACGTCGCCCTCCATGAACAACAACACGGTCTTGCTGGTCTTCCACTGAGTAGGGACCTTGCATTCAGACAGGTAACGTTTGAAGAGCCGGGCCAGTGTGCTTACGGGACTGGCGGAAGGTTTTTCAGATATTCTGATCTTATCCTATCGGGACCTTTTGCTGTTCGATTTTTCCCCGACGAGGAAGACAAGGAATACTCGACTCCGTGCCCACCTTTTCTACTTAGCGGTTCTTTCTGCCCTAACGTATGCATAAAGCTCTCAGCGTTTATCATTCCCTGAGGAATGCGCCGTGCTTTCGGCTTCATTAAGTATTGTTGGAGGTGACTGAATGCATATCTGGACTCTACAATGTTTGGCGGTGGCAACTACTGCGCCACACGCGCCCTTGGATTCCTCGGGATGTCAAACGTTTTGCAGGAAGACCACCGACGCGATGGTCAAAGCTCCTCACGAAAAGCCTAAAAGAAAGATGTAATGCTCGACGAGTCCCTTGAGCGAGCAGAACCCACTGGGCTACTCTTGCACGCGACAGGGAAAAATGGAAAATTTATTGGCGCCCGCTCGAGTCACTCGACAATTTTTATATAAAAGGTTCAATTTCAATCTGCTATTAATGATCTTCGTATGGAATTTATCATTGGTGATGTACACGTTTTCTAACATCTGGCGCCAATTTGCCGACCCCGGAGGGATGGAAAGCTTGGTGCGCCATGGGTCCGGGATCGATTCCACGTGTGTTGCAGGGCGCCTCCGACCACCGCACGCGCCCATGATCCTACATATGCTGAACAAATGCAAAAGGGTGCAAGACCTTTTCCATGCAAATTTTCTTTATGTATTAATCCTGATGGAATGGTAGTCTTCCTTTTGAATGTTGTTCATCTTCAGTGATATAACTGAACGCTGCAACTCTGATTTGAGACTAGGAGGATATCACTGTGTGTTCGACATATTCTAGTGATCTCACTGAGATTAAAGAGGTTTTTTCCATCTGTCATATTCAACGCACCATCAAAATAAAGTAGGTATGACACCTCAATGCTCTCCGCTTCGCTTGCCCACTTCTCCAAGTATTTTCATTTTTCATATTTTCATAAGCACTCTAGCAATACGCAAACTTGTACGGAGTTGGGCAAAACTGAAAAGATTGGATGGGGTTCAAACCTGCGATTATCCGTTCCGAGGACTCATGCGCTCTACACCACACTAATTAAGGAGTTTGCTTTGCCTTTCTTTCATTCGTGTTTCAGTTCCATCAACGCTTTCAGAAAGGGTAAACGCGAGTTGGAAAACTGTGTACGGTTTTGAATTTTGCGCATGTCTTAGCAACTTTGTGCTTACATTTGATATGGCATCTCTCCATGAAATAAAATAGACATTATATTGATGTTAAAATTGCAGCAATATTCCATCATCAACATTTTCATCCAGGAACTGTTTTTCTTGAACAAATTTTACGGATTTTCGAGGCAACAAAGCTTTAAGTAGTAGGAAAGAGCTAAAATCGCAGAATTAGTGTTTGTCAAGGTTTTTCAAAATCGCTTTCAGGATTGCTTCCTTTAAAGCAAATGAAAAGGAAATTTGTACTACGGTCATTAATCAGCGCTCAAGAAATCTGCTGCCGCCGACGGTTTATGAAGAATATCCCGTGATATCCAGGTAATCGCTGAAATACGAAACCCCCATGCTCAAGCGAAAATCAGTTACTTGGATGCACTAAGTTGAAACCGAGTGAGCTGGAAAGCGGTTTGTTCCCACTGAGATTGGATTTCGGATTTCGGCCGTCTTTGCTTTACCTTCTCTTACATATATATATATATATATATATGTATTTACACGTATATATATATACATATTCCGTGTGAGTGGACATGCTGAATATATCTAGCACTTTGACTCTGCCAATACCCCGTCAGTGATCGGGAAGCCCGTGCAGATCGTTCGTGCTCTTCCCCAACAAATAAACGTACATCAACTTCGGTAGATTTCGAGAAGCTTCATCTGAATGTTCCTTACCATTTTCAACCTTACTGGTCGACAGTGACAAGCATGTATGGCTACTCCTCGGAAGACAAAGTAAAACTGCTGTTTCTTAAATGAAGAGTGTGGTGTTTTTCTTTTTTCTTTGGTGAAAAAAGTATGTCGTGGTACTACTCCGCACAAGCCAGCCGAATAGAGACTTCATCTAGGTATGCTTTAGTTGGTCGCTGAGTAACAGATGCCCGGTTATTGGTGTAACCTTGCTGTGGTTGGATGCACATGTATATTTTTAGATTTTTATGTAACATATATGTATTTTGGTTATGTTGCAGTCATGGGCCTCCACGACCTAGAAAAACAAGTTCATTATATCATCGGATTTGGCGTATGGTAGCGTCTTTGTCTGCGAAACGCTACTTTCCTATCTAGAAATGTCTTCCACTGCTTATTGTGATAATCTGAAAACACTCTAGCAGAGCTCTTTCAAGTTTGTAGAAAGAGTCAATTTGAAGATGGTTAGAAAACATTAACATAAAAAAATAAAAAATTTTTATTTGGCATGTAGACACTTGCACAAATCCGACGATCTCCCTTTATGATTTAAGCATGGCAATGAAGCGAATGAGAGAAGTGCATGGACACGCAACATGTGAAGTCGGATCAAATAAAACCCTAGATAGCGGCTACACAAGGCTTCCTATCAACCTGTTGCATCCTTTCTTACTTTTTTTTTCGAAGCTGTCTCACAGCCGTCTAATGACAGTATTCCAAAACGTTATGAAATATTGTCTTCTTATCTGTCTATCGTGAAAAATAACCAACACAGTTTGGTTTTTTCCTTTAGCCTTATTTTTCACAAGATTACTGTGATGGTATTTTGCTAGCTTCAGAGACGACGTGCGTGCTATTGCCATAGAAGTGGGAGTGGAAGAAGTCCTTTATTACATCAAGGTCTACGCAGTTTAATAACAATGAGTCCTTAATGAGTCCACTAGAGTCCTTAATGCAATAAGCATCAAAAGGTTTGTGTAGAAATTTGACGTTTCTGCTCGAAAGTCTTTCCAGCTAAATCTGTAATAATATGAGAAATCGTCGCAATCCTAGAGAAACCTAGTGATAAAGTGGGAATTCTGTCTCTAACCTAGTTGGGTGGGTAACTGTTGCTGAGCACTTATTTTCCCAACAAACATGGAGAAAACATAGAAAAACAGCACAACATGAGTGAAGTAAGTACAAAGACCATCCTTTCTCATGTCCTTATGTTGGAGTTCACACCCACAAGGACACAAGAAATGCTGAAGAACGAAGAGGATAAGGCGTTCGATTTTTATGGTTCTCTTCGAGAGATATAATGCATTTGACTTTTCTCTGCATCGTCAAGGTGATTTAATGCATATTTCTCTCACAATGACCTTCTGACGTGTCAGCGTAATGTTTTTATCCTACCAAAGAGCTTTAGTGCTGCTTCACGTGCACAAAGTCGGAGAGATCATTTGTAATCGCAGTTTCCCTTCTTGGATCCATTGAGGTTGTTTTTGAATTTAAAGATCATAAAAGGTGAAGATAACGTGTGGACAACTATCATTACCCACTATTCCTGCTATTCGAGTAATTTGTTCTTTAAAAGAAAATTTAGCACTTCTAGGAAAAAAGTGCATTGCAGTCATTTTAACATCATAACTTTTCTCGCATCTCAATCGATCTGCAAAGCCACCAGACGCGATAATTTGCGTTAACTAGTGCCGCTTAAAGAAAAGCGCTCTCGATTTAAACTTTATTTATATTGTATGTATGTATCTATACATAGTCGGTGTCCTCCCAAAGGTTTACCGCCTTATCATGACTGGTAAGTGCCCCTGGATGTTGGGATGCTATGTACAGCAGGTAGTTCATTCCCTTAGCAGTCTCTCAAGCTGAAAAGAAGTCCGGCGTTTCAGGATGTACAGCTAAAGGTAATAGATTCATGAATTAAATAAATGGTTGCAACCGTCCAACAGCTGATGAAACAGTTACTTTATTAAAAGTTTTCTATGTGTCTTCTAATCCATTCAATTCGAGTTGATGCGTCTGCCATAACCTGCACATTCCTAAGTGAAACAACGGAGGCTATACTCGAATATCAATGGGTCTGAGGAGGTCGATAGCTAAGAAGCGCTGGACAGAGAAAAAAAAGTGCAATAACTGCTCTCTTTCGAAAATAAGTCACTAATTAGTTAGTTAACAGACAAATCAATTGATCAAGGAACCAATCTATTTACCGCCTCCTTTGTGAGCAAAATTGAGGCTGTTACCATACTTTTGCTTACAAAAGCCGAGTTTCCGACAGATTTCACTCTCTTCAGAGCCTAGAACAGTGAGGTTAATGGTAGAATATTTAGCCAAATGCCTCCGCAACCCAGCAGGAAAATCATGAAACCTACATCTCAATCGCATTCGTAAGAAAATAGCTTCTTTACATATTCATCGCTTCTTATAAGCGTTCCATTGCGTATTCCATGTGGAGAACAACAAAACCGAGTTCACATGGATAGGTAATGTACCTCTGCCACGTTAAAATCGCTGTCCGTCTTACTGTGTCAGAGCATGTGTGTAAGCGAGGCATTCCTCCAGTTCATTTTTAGACTTTTGCAACTTCACGTGAAAACGACACTTGTGAGAAACATTTTTCGAGCAGCTACCAACGTGTGCAAATGAAGGGAGCAGAGAGATTAGTGGCGGAACATGACGCGACAAATAGCGGTTTTCAATGGCTACGAAGCTTCAGCTCGGGGTAGGTGTAGAGGGAGCATCTACTTGTATTCAGAGTTCAAGTGCTCGATGTCTGCAGGTAATAATTGCACGGCAACAACAAGACATTGACCTCAGACCGAACGCATGGTGGAGTGTATTCCGGGAAAAACTAACAGTTTCATATGCAAGAATGTTAAAGAAATATAAAGTGAATGATTTTTTACAGAAAAAAACTAATAACGAAAAACACATGCCATTGTGTCCAAAGCATTTGCAACACAAAAATTTTCATCTGCGAACTCTTCCATAGAAAAATGAGATCGCGAACAGTAATGAATTGATCTGGGGAGCCCAAGTCGACAATGAACCCAGTTAAGCTGAGGCTTTTCTTATAATTACAATCTTAACCGTTTTATTTGTGGTCTACTTTGCGCTCCGGAGTTTTGCAAATATCACTTAAGTGAAAAGAGTGGCAAAAATAAAGGTAGAGTTTGTTTGACAAGCGTTGTATGCTGAGAACCGAAAGTTGAGTTATTCTTGTTATTCATTGTTATCAATTATTAAGTAGCTCCGATCGACGGCCATGCCATTGTCCGTTGTGGGACATCGCAAAAATGAGAAAATGCAGTTATACTAGTCAGTTCAAAAAATTTGCCGTTTCATCTCTGGGTTATAAAAACTTCACGACTAGTGGTCGGTGGTTGACTGCGCTTATCCTCGTTCATATTCTTCTAAGGAATAAAGGCTGAAGGCCGTGCGCGTATTTGTCTGTCTTTATCCATTAAGATCCTTTATCTTTACCCATTATCCATTAAGACTAATCTACATGTTGTTCCAACCTAAAGTGCGAGTGATCAGCTGGTGAACGGATCGTCGTTGTAAAAAAAAATTTCTAATGTTGCAATTTCTAAAGCTGATTATTTTTGGCCGTCTAGAAAATTCTACACTGGATCAGACCATCGTCTACATCGTGCAAGATTCTATTTCTCGAGGAAAAAAGTCGCTGAATTCGACAACCGAGGTTCCAGAAACATCATAAACTGGGAATTACTTAATTCACTAGTCGCTTGTTGGGAAGATGCCGCTGTCGATATCATCGACGACGAATGCGATCGGCTCATTCAACACCTTCACGTCAGCGCAATGAAAGCTGAGAGTTCGAAAGTCACCAAGAGACGTCTGCCTCCCGAAACTGTCGAACTATTCCGACAACGTCGAATCATATGAGCTGTAGTCAACCGCGAGCTAACGTCCAAACATCTGAAACAATGCAGACAAACGATAAAAAAGATCTTAAAGAGAGAAGAGCAGCAGTAATGGTAGAAGACGAAGAGGCCGTGAAAAGCATTCGCAAAGTCCACCGAAGCTTCGCCAATTACAAAACCAAAGTGGCCGCACTCCGGCTTTTATACGGAACTTTTACAGCGTTTAGAAATGCTATGGAAAAAAAATCATTTACGACTATCACTCAAATGTCTTCAATTGCCACGTCCTGCAAAAACTATTTAGTGCACAGGATCGGCAATAAGTGCTTTCCTTTTAAAATTTTTATGTAGTCAAACAACATTCTGATCACAGGCAGCGAACAGATTGAGTGATAGGTGTAGATATCGCGAAGTTCACTTTTTTTGAGCTACAACACAATCTCACTAGTATCCCGTTGAATATGAGAGCGCATTGCGACTGCTAACGTGTGAAGAACCAGGCCAATATCTTCACGAGCACTGGAGGTAGGTTTCCTAGATGTCCAGATCTTCTCCGTTTCCGACCAGGTCTTGTTAGATTCTACAGCGGCAAAATAGACTCTCTATTTCGAAAGAGAGAAATGCTAGAATGGTGTATCATTCTCCTTCATTCTATATGATAGAAGAAAACAGGGCTGCTGATGTGATCCGAGTAGTAGTGGTAGTTCTATTTAACTGGGTTCAATGCCGATGTGAGCTCACCAGATTAATACCGTTGACGAGTGATTGCTGATGGCAAAAGATCGATAGAACTCGCTGAGAGACAGGTGAAACGACGCATGGTGTGATGGTGAACGCCTTACTCCCCAGAAAGGGTTACAGCTCGTTCGTTGCCCGCCGCAGACACCTGTGGTCCGTAATTCTGCAAATATCTTAGCACTATAGACTTTATATTTTTATTAAAATGGTTTAGAGGATCTCACTGTTTGGAAATGTACAATTCATTTGCATAGATGTGATGTAAATTATAACATGCTTCAGAGTTTAGTTGTTAATTTGTCGTAAATTGTTAAGTTATGTGCCTCTAAGGGTTTTTATTGTAATTTATTGTGCATTAACCAATTCTTCCGTCTGTCTTTCGAAGATTAAAATATAATCTTTTCCACATTTTAACATTGTTTGGTCAACATATACAAGAAGCTCGTGTGGTGTAGTGGACGGAGGTACCCACCACTCTGGATTGTTAGCAGCCTCAATCCTACGAAGTTTTCTAGTTGTGTATGCCATATATGAATTCAGTCACCTGTAATAAAAAGTCGGATGCATGACGGATTGGTCAGCGTCACAAGTTTTATCGTTTACTTTGAGAGAGAGTGGCACGTTACATGTGAGTGTACCCTGTCTCCATTTTCAGAGATCAGCAAGGCATTCGTGTCTATCCAAAACCTAGACACAGGAAACAAACGGCACTCATTCTCCTAATCCAAAAGAGCACTCGATACGGCATGTTTAGGGAGGACGAGCACGGAAGTCTGCTAAAACCACAAGGCCATTCCAGATTGTCTAAATCGCCAGAAACTGAAGTGGCGATCTGTATCTACGATATGCGCACACTTGTGTTTGAGTCCTTGATAGATGACTTGACAATGCAGACAAGAAAAGAGAAGGTGCGACGCCACCGGACCGGCCGAGTCGAGAACCCGTCACACATTCGATTCCGCATATGATAATGGAGAAGAACTGTACTCCGAACATAAGGAGTTGGCAGCGTTGCCGTCCTCGTCAACGCGATTGGCCATGATTATGTATTCATTCGATTAACTAACAATTCGAGACGAGCGTTTATGATTAAAGAGATGTTGATCAATACGGACTTTGATAATCTTCATCGTTTATCCATTACACACCGACATGAAACTATGACGAAGAAGAAGACGAAGCATTTCATAAGGACTTGGAGAAATTCTGCGGCGAAGACCATCATGCGCTCTTCAAGGTCATCGTTGGAGGCTTTAACGCCAAGATTGGAACCAGGAGAAGGTTATTTTGACACCCAGAGATTCAAATGTAACGAGTAAAAGGATTCGCTACCTGAGAAGTTATGACGACCAAGACCGTTCATGGTAACCCGCGATTCCAGAAGCTCTACCCTCAAGGCTGGACGGCGGAGTCTCCCAGTGAAGAGTACCATAATAAAATACCACATCGTAGTAAATGAGAAGTTTTGTTAACCGATGTCGCTGTTGTAGAAAAATTCTACACTGTATCAGACCATCGCTTCCTTCGTTCAGGATTCCATTTCTCGTATAATGGAGAAAAATCTGCTAAATTCAAAAAACAAAGTCATAAAACCACTATAAATTGGGATTTATTCAGCATTTGGCTGTTGGTAAGATGCCATTATAGATAACAGCGACTTGAAATACGATCGACTCATTTAACATTTTCACGCTAGTCTTATAAAAGCTGAGAGTTTGAAAGCCACCAAGAGACGCCTGTTTCGAAAAACACTCGACGTGATTCGATTGCGCTGAATCGTGCGAGCTGCAGCCAACCGCCAACTCACGTCCTAAGTTGCAAAATAATGCTGACGAAAAATAAAAAAAAGATTAAAGAAAGAAGAGCAGCAGTCAGAAAGAGGAATTGACATTAATTGTGATCACATTCTTGTCTTCAGATGTAAGCGGATTCAAAAAGTGAACGTCTCACTTTTCGAATCCGCTTACATCTGAAGACAAGAATGTATCTGGCGGTAGTGCGGTTACAACCCGCCTCTATTATCAACAAATTCCACGAGAAGTACGAATACTCCAAGAGCAAGAGGCATGAAGGTGGTCGTACTCGTTACCCACTAATTGCTCCTTAGGTGTCCCAATTAAAATGTAACTTGTTAATTTTCAAAAATTTCGATGTAGTCACTTTTTATTTGCTGTCTATTCTTTTTCTATGACAGGATGTGATGTGAAATAGAACCTCAATGATGCTGAGATATTTGTAAAATTTGTGCATCTCCATTAAATCATTGCAAAATGGTTTGATTTCGATCACACCCTTATGAAAAATTATTGACCAATTCACTCAGAACATTCAAATCAATGACGTCAGATGTGATTCTCGCCTTTCCTCTGCTTTCAATGAATCGTCTCCAGCTTAAAACACTTTAAGCATCTCTCGAAAGCTCATTTACCTGCCTCATGATCTTTCCAAGCTTCACTTACTTTTTCAAAAACGCTTCCCCTCAAATTACAAGATCATATTAACACCACAGCAGTTCGTAGAAATCGTTGCCCAAGCTTGAAAACGAATAAAAGGCAAAAGAAGAGCTGTGTTTAAAGACGACGTGCAATAAGACGAGTGAGCTGACTCCTTCGACCCTTCCCAAGCCCACGCAAAGCCACCATTTATTCTTTTGGAGCCGACGTATTGGTAACTGATTCATCTGGGAAGAGTTTTTTACGATCTACAAAGTCTGCATATAGTGAAGACATGGGAGCGTCTTGCTCGGAATTATCTAATACACCATTTACCAAAGATCTCAAAGGGCTAGTTAAAGGCGAAAAAATAAAAGCAAATTTTATAGGAGAAGAACTGCAGTAATGGACGAAGTAGATAGGGTACAGAAGATCCCATCAAGACTTAGACGATTACAAGACAAAGATGAACCCTTTTTGACAAACCAATTACTTCCCATCGAAAACAGCTTTTGCTGTCATAGACAAGCCTGGTATTTTGTTCATGGAAAAATCGGCAGAAACCGATCACCATCGGGACCCATCACTAGTTCAAAACAACTATCTACAATGTGGCTCACAGTTACTTGTAACTACATTATGTACGGTTTTCAGAGAACACAGAGACCAACAACACCCTTGCTGTAATGTTATCAATTGTCGCCCATCCTGTAGATTACCTGTTGTCAGGAAGTTCTCTAATATAATTTGCTTTGAAGGATTGATGAATGACAATTACAGGACCAGGAATGCTCAATCGCAGCCCAGCTTAACTCACCTACCTCATTGCCTTCATCTTTTTCGTTAGGTTAATAAATTGCTCCATCATCTATTGTAGGAGACGAACTGACCACGCAATATGTCGATGCGTAAGAGTTGTCACTCACCTCTTATCAATGTTGAATCTCATTCATCATTGCAGAATCTGTGTCTTTATTGGTCGTGTCTCGTATTGAACTGCTGCCAATATATTTCCATAAACAGACGATATCCACACATGAAATTCTCATTGTGGAAAAGGGAACAGTCTCACATTACAGTACCGACTCTATTGAACGTTTGATTTACCATATTTCTTGCTGCATTTAAGCGTGAACTACGGATGTGTTAAACACATTTTAGAAGATAACATTGGTTGTGGCCGATTTCTGAATTCATTTCGAGGGAAACAGCAAAGGTCCACCTGCCGAAACTGCTGAAACTGACAGCACTGATTTCTTAATCGACATTAACAAGTTCTTCTTAATCTTACCGCCATATATAGAAGATGAGCGTGATAACGATTTCCGAAGAAGACCACCACCACGAACGGCGATTCCACGAATCCGCTTAGTCGCTAAGACGAGCCGCTTAAGTAAATCACGTTAGTAAATAAAGAGCTCGAGCAATGATCACCACTAAGAACAAGCGATCAACAATTTCGGTGTAACTCCACACTGGACCTCAATGTTACCTCGGCCCGCAAGGGCGCTTCCACTCTCAAACTATTCGTTGAATGTCGATGTAAGTTTGGCGGAGCACAGAGTGTTGATTTCTCAAAGCCTCCCGCAAAGAATGCTTTTACGACAGCAAGACCTGGTATTGTTCAAGTTGTGGCAGTAGAAAAACTGAATGTTTTTGTGAGCTAATGCTTATGCGTTGCGCCATTTATTTCATTAGACTTCTAATACTTAGAATCAAGGCCTGCAAAAGCTGTGATTGTAATAAATCCTCATAATAACGGTCGTCAGAATGTAGAAAAGGATGTATACACTTCATTTTGGTTGGTCAAGTTTTTTTCTCTGGAATTCACCCTACTCTCACGAAATTAGCTGAAACAAGTTCCATTACAGAGCAAAATCTTTGTTCTAAACATAGAGTCTGAATTTCTCCCGAACAGAAAACTGGGACGCCTCAAAAAGTATAGCTTGCTGATGTTCCGGAAGAATCCAAAATGAAAAAATGAATGAACGCCTTACTACCTTCATAGTGGTCTTCTACCTTTAAATTAGACCACCGGAAAAAACCTTAGCTCACGAGGTTCAAGTACAATGGACGAGGCATTTTTCGTTTTCTTATCGTACAACGGTAAACTATTACGTCATTCAGGTCATTTTGGTTACCTTATCTAGACCTGCCCATGTCTATGAGGTAGCGACCAACTAGACGTCCTTTAAATTATTGAGTGGAGCCTAGGTTTTCCTTTGAGAATTAAAAATAGGACCTTCCAGATGAATCTCAAGAAAACATGCCGTTACTGTATAATGTGGAATAAAACCGGCTTCAATCATCAAAAAGGGGTAAAAACAGTGGCGTACTCTTCTGCACACAAAGACATCGGCTTATCATTCGCTCAGCATAGATTCGCGCAAGCAACGCACTTCGCTCAATTGAAAAGCGCTCTCACCGTAATCGACGGCTATTCAGTGAACACATGTACGCATAAATTCACATTTTGCTTCGTTTTTGAAACGGTTACACTCCGAATTTTTCAGGAATTTAGGCAAATCCTCTCAATAGCGAAGATTTTCACATGCATAACCTAACTCTATCAGCATCCACTAACAAGATACTCTCATCATCATATGCCTCAGAAATCACCCCTGCTGCTTTCTTTGCCATCATTTCTTCCACTTCCTCGACAATAACATCTGCCTGCTTTCTGATCGACGCGTCCGAATTGGAAAAATTCGCAAATATGTCAGAAAGTTCATCGAGAATGCCACTCAGCTGCATGGAAACAGCACTTTTTGTAGTGTTTTTCTCCATTTCAGACTTCTAAGGCTTGCAATCTCAAGGCTCTTTCTCAAACAGAAGCACTAGAGAGGTTAGTCCAGGATTGCGTAAGACATGCCTAGATGAAGAACGGAGGGTTGAGTGTGCCCTAAAAGCGACCTAACACTGCCACTAAAAGTAGGTGGAGTAAGGTGACCACCGGTGGTTGAATCGCCCAACTTCCACTTCGTGCTGCTTCGGACGCCAATTGTTATCTCCACATAAACATAAATTCACATAATGTAATTTTACGTGTTTAGAGTACACTTTCGGGGTATGTCGGACCAAAGGCCGCAATGATCCCTTTAGGAAGCATGTGATAAATAGTATGGCCATCAAAAAAGACCAATGCCTTCGCTGAAACAGCCCGAAAAACAAGCTGTAAGTGTGTTTAATCACAATGAAAGAACCCGCTAACATGATCTTTCGTTGAACACCAAAAAAAATTAAGGCCGTTCTGTGCAAAAAATTAGGATGCTATTTGCTTGCTAAAAGCGAAAAAAATGTAGTGGACAGGTCAGGAGTACGAGAGAGACTTGTGGAAAGTTCATTGGTGCTTGGTAGACTCATACATCGCCAACGAGACTAATGGCCACAATTTGGTGCAAAGATTAAAAACTTTTTCGTGGCCTATCGACTAAGGTGTAATTTAATAACACTAACGTGGCTTCCTCGGTGGAGGAGAGATGAAAAAAAAATCTAACGTGGCTACAAAGAGAGTTTGAGGTAACTTACAGTATGCAATTGTTCATCCATACGCTGTTTGCACTGAATAATTGCGGTTTTCTCTTGTGCGATATGTGTACTCCATGGCCTTTAGCTAGTTAATCACTGATATTGTTTTTGTGGGGAGACTTAGTGAAAACAAAATCCAACGTACCTTTGGCGTCGACAGTACTATCGCATCCAAATTGTTCCCAACGAATATCAACTGCTGGGTCTTGAAATGTCTACCAGAGAAGAAAATGAAGCATTAAAAAACCACTATGAATAAGTTCAAGGGCGCGCGTGGCGCAGTGGTTGGAGGCGCCACTGCGGCACGCACGTGGAATTCGCCCATGGCCCACCAAGCCTTCCATCCCTCCGGGGTCGGCAAATTGGTAACAGACTTGTCTGGGAGGATAGCAGCACTGGCTCGATACATCGGCCGGCCACCGCGAGTCATTGTAAAGGCCTGATATGCATACAATCACCTCCAACGATGCTTAATGAAGTCGAATGCATGGCGCATCCCTCAGAGATTGATCAACGCCGAGAGCTTTATCCTTTATTTTATCCTTTTATGAACAAGTTCTGGTCAGGATCAAACAACAAAGTGACTGATTTCCAACATGCGAAAGCAGTTTACACCCAGAAAATGAACTGGTTAAGGCTTTGTAGGTTTTAAACCGAAAAATTTAAG
>MQTX01000468.1:0-47133 GCA_009735665.1 Angiostrongylus cantonensis | reverse complement strand
TCCTCAGGGATTGATCAGCACCGAGAGCTTTGCCCTTTTGATCTTTTTAACAATTCTTGTAAGTAAGAACTTCAAAACAAGACGGCGATTTCTACAAATTCAATTCTACAAATTCAGACGCGGACGTAGTGGATTGAAGCGACTCCAACGATAAATGTCACAGAATGCAGGCTCAGGAAAGTTGTATCGAGCGTAGACTGCAACTGTTCGGAAAATTTGGAAAATTTCGTTGTGGCAAATTCGACCTCGGAGATGGGAGAGATCTTGGGCGTCTTTCTGCTATCGACAGCGATAAATCAAAGACTTTGATGAAGGCAAATACACGCATAACCTTTCGAGAACTTGAAAAAGCTTCGATTTCTTCTATTTTAGACATTCAAACTGTTTCGAAGAGCTTAATAATGAGAAAGTCAAAAATGTTCGACGCGTGTACGCAGCGTGAACGAGCGACAAGCAAGAAGTTGTCGGCTTTTGGGCATTGTCAGCACTTCTTCAGCATAGTCAAAATAAGCTGTTTTCCACAGTATTGTAAGGCGAGACGAGAATTGAATTCAGCAGAGCACCTGGGAGACAACTGGAACTCGGTGAAGCTCTATAGCACATTTCAATGTAAAAATTGTATTTAATGAAGGTCATGTCGACCATTACCGTTCCATGGTCTAACGCAAGTTTGCTGCACCACAGTTTCCCTATTTTGACTAGAACGATTAAGGCAGGCATTTATGTACTGAAAAATCGACGAAATGCACTGGAAATTTCAGTAGTTTATCCAGCATTGACCAACAGCATACATCATTCTCTCCAATAACGTGCCGCTACCCGTCCCATTGCTGTCGCTGGAGAAGTCGAACGAGCTGGGCTACGAAATTCTGCATCATCCACCATACCCTCGTCCATTCACCTACTGGCAATTCTTCAACTTTCTCGATATATTTCTTTGCGAGAAGTGTTGGAGTGTTTCCAAATCCATTTTGGGCTCAAATTGTCTTCAACAGTTTCATCGCCTTCAGAAATGCAGAGTTTGGTGCAACCGGAGCACGTAAATTTGTTCCGGGTTGGCAAAAAGATCTATATTCTAATGGTTTATATTTCAATTAATGAAGCTCAATTTGTCCTGAGATGTAAAAGCGGAAATGACTGGTTGATTTCCGAACAATCTAATGGTTTCCAGTCGAAACCAACGAGGAAATTGGCATAATATCTGGTTCTTTCTGGTTTAGACTTAAGCTTACCCCTAAGGCTACAACATGTTTCTTTCCCTGGTGTCATGTCAATCCAATGTCTAAGCATATTCAACCCTACTACGAAAAACGAAATGTTGCTGCTTCCGCTGCCATTGTAATAGTTGCTTGTTTTCCTCAGAATATTGAATTATTCAGGTTCTTCAATTAGAGACTTACTTATTTATACGTATCCTGTTTTTCTTGAGATCTTTTCAGGTTGTTACGCCATTGCCTAAATGGCTCGTCTATTAGGCCAAACGTGGTTCAATCCGTTCTGTTCGCACTCTCGAAGAACAGTGCCACTAAAACGCTTACTTGGTGCTTTTTTCACGCCAACTACAAGCATTTCGTAAAAATGTACGTTCAAAAAATTTTCGGTTCCTATTCACTAGTGCTATAATCTTTATTTTGTTTCCTTTCATTGTGGTTTTACTACGGCAAGACCTCCTCCCTCTATGGTGATCTATTTCTAAATGGTCCGATGAGAAAAAAGGTAGAAAAAGGTCTAAAATCAACTTTCCACCATCACCGATTTTGCATGCCAAAGCACATTCTCAGACACTTTACTATTTGAAAAATGTAAAATAAAAGTAAGATACGTATTCTTTCTTTGATGAGCTTACACGAGGTTGATAATAATATTTATTATCGGCTTTTTTTTCGAATTTTTTTTTTATTTCGAAGATCAGCATCGTGTATAAAAGGGCATCACTGAATGAGTGTGCCTCATTCGAGGAGACGGACAGCTGAAGAAGACCTGACTCGACACGAAGGCGAAGCCGCCACATCGAGACGAAAGAAAGCGTGGACCTTTATTTTATATTTTGCACGCCGAATCTTCGTACCCAGTACGCCGATGTAAGCAGTTCTTGAATTCGATACGTTTTTCGCATGCGTTCTTCGAACTTTTGGCGTGTAGGTTTGGCTGGTGTCTTCTCTATGATTACCGGTGAATGCTATTTAAGCCGATTTACCCTAAAGTCTTGGGACAGCCTAATCGAGCGTTCCCACTACGGTTGCAATGAGAAAACTGCTCCAAATCAAATCTTGTGCCAATACCTCGACTCCGGAAGGATGAAACGTTTAATGAGCCCTAAACGAAAAGCAGCGTCGTTACCACTGCTTTACCCGACCCCTGTAGCAAGAAATATTAAGCCTTAATGGAGGTTTGGGATTACATTCCTGTTTTGGTTACAATAGCTGCCCGGTAATGACCCGCTGGTTATGAGGGAAAAGTACCGCCCACAGTAAATCCGCTATGAAAGACGACCAAAAAAGCAAAACACCATGCAAAGAGGTGCTTGGGATTGCAGATCGGGCAGCTATCTAGCTAAATGAAACTAGAAAGTCGGCTACCGACTAACAGTGCTATTGTCTCTTATCTGAGCGTAGCGGAAGAGATAAATGAACGTAGGGTGAATAAGTGGATAATTGCCCAGATAAAGTTGCGCCACGAAAATATTGTTGATATTCATCTCAGACCACGGATCTCCCTCATATGACGGATCTCGAGTTGGTTAGTCGCGTGGCGCGTCCCCAGGTGGCGGATAGGGGGTTAATCGCGGACCAAAAGCGACCTTTGCTTCCCTGAGACGCAGGTGAATCTAGGGAATGGACTCCCTGTTTCTGCTGCGCCGATTTGGCACATACTTTCTGTATTTGCTAGGCGTATTCATGCATGCGTGTGCGGGTGCGTTCTCGCTTTATGCGGATTGTATTCTACGAGTCAATTCGGCCAAAAGCCTGCAATCAAGTGGCAGGAAAGTATATCGGAGGCGGTTAGGAGTCGTCTCCAACCAATAAGCTTCATGTACACTCTGGAGGAGCCCTGGCATGCTATTGGTGAGTATACCCAGCCTCGACGTTCAGAGCCCAGCAAGCTATACGTGGATATCAAAGTGCTAAACACAGTAAAAAAAATGGAACTCATTCTCGTGACCTCGAAAGAGCAACCATTTCACAGGGTTGGGTAGGACGAGTACGGAGAGACTGCTAAAATCTCAAGGCTAATGGAAGCTGCTTGCATTACAAAGCTCTATGGTGACGATCTGTACCTGCAATCGACGCACACTTACATCTGAGTCCTCGATAGAAAAATTTGCTCAAACAAGCAAGAAGGATAAGGTACGACGTCATCGGCCTGGCAACCTGGCAAAGACGAGACGACGCCACCCATTCAGCACCGTCTATGCACATAAATTGCCGACCTTCACTGGTTATGCGGGCTCCAGCACAGTCTCCATTTTTCGGAGATTTGCTGGTCAAGCCGTTGTTGCTTCCTGGAATCCCGAGGTCAGCCTGGCCAAAGTCTGCCCCAGGTCGTCACCACGCATGCAGTCGCAGCTTTTGTGGATTAGAGGAATATTTGCCACAATGCTTCTTTGATACTAGGACGGTGGTGGATCCTGGTATTGGTTTCTTCGTTGTTAGGCTTCCTGATTGAAACGCCGGACTATTTCTTAGCTTGGGAAGCGTTGCCAGGCGATGAATCTCTCCGCTGTGTATCGTAACCCGCCACCCAGGAACAGCTCCAGGCCACATTGTAGCCATGAACCGTTAGAAGGCAAAAGTGACCATGGTTAATATAAAAACAGAAAAATGACCAATACCAATGACCCCTAGCCTCCTCTCATATTCTTTCCTTTAACTTAATTGAGGTTTTTTGGCGGAATTGACTTGAAGCATGCAGTCATCATAAACGAGAACACTCTCACGCACGAATGCGTGAAGACGTCCTCGTAAATACAGAATGTATGCGGCGAATCAGCTCAACAGAAACGAAAACTCCTTTCTCTGGATCCACCAGCTTCTTAGTGAAAACTAATACGATTTTTGGTCCCGGTTAGCACTCCATCCGTCACTTTCCGACGCTCCTCGCTGCCTAACGTCTAACTAGCATGAGATCTCTCCATGAAGGAGATTTGTGAAGGGAAAATCAATGCTTTTAAAAATCACACAAAATAATTGCAGCACAGATTCAGTGACGTGCAAGTTGGAACATTGCTGCAAACTATCGGACGTCCATGTGATAATGAAGGAAACTGAGCCATTTTATCCTTCTGTTTGTGAATTTGTGATTTGTGTAAATGATGGAAGGCGACCAGCCACGCTACAAGCGTCGACGCTTCCGACATCGATGACAGCAACAACGAAGATAACATCGGAAACAAGAAGAAGAAGTGCAGAGGGATCGAGCACTGCATTTAACACTGGCTTCGGTGAAACGTCACTCGGAGCGCATAACAATTTCAGGCGCTCCGCAATTGAAACTGCTACACTGCAAAAACTTCGCTCGGCTTTCTCAGAAGTCACAATAGATTTAAGGGAAAAGGTATTCTTTGAAAAACGCGAGAGAGTTCATTCAAATTGTTAACTGTTTCACAGTTTCACTCTCCCGGCGCTGAGGATAGAAAACATTAAACAGCCAAGGGATGTTTGCTATCAGACCTTAAACATAAGGCGCTGACGTAGACCTATTTTCTTACACAGTCCACTCCATTTTCGCAGATGTGATTTCGGTTGAGTGATAGAAACTGTAATAATGGTAGCATAAGTTGATACTTGATACTTGAATGGCACATCCTCATTGGTTTTTCGGACCCCGTCGCAATCTTCATTATTCGGAGATTTGTTGGTTAAGCAGTCAGTCTGGCCATAGTCTGCCCTGGGTAATCGAAGATTTAATGAAATTAATAAGAGTAATGCTCTTCTGCTATCGGAAAATTGGTGAAAGAGCATCAAATAGACCAATGCATATCTACAAAGATATGTATACATATAAACTGATAATGGTACCTCCTCGAATATCGTGTGGTTTTAGATTAGAAGAACGAAGCAAATCTTCACATAAACTCTAAGAAGAGGAATACACAGATTCATGAAATTCTCAAAAGAGTGCTTGAACTAATTTCCAAAACATAAGCAGAATGGAAACAACATTGATAGAACTGAAATGGAAAAGGAAGCAGATACATTGGAACCAAGGCGGCTGCTTTTCTAAATAGGCGAGTCCATGCCATGTGGGTGACAAGTCGACTTGTGTAGAACCGTCAAGGATACATATCCAGAAAGACCACCTACAACAAGAACAGGCACAACACGTGAATCACGTTAGTCAAATGTGTTTGCTGTCATCGACAACGGATAGTTTACAGCATGTTTAGGAGAAGCGGTCTCCAGCATAAATGGTGCTTTTTCGTTTCCAGCATGCATCTCACCTGATATTTTTCTGCTCTTCTTGTGTGAACGCGCTGGTGACTGTTCGAAACATGTTTCTTACAAGAGCGCTTTTCGTGTGAGAAAGGTAAGAAAAGTAGTAATAAACCAAGAGGTTTTTACTACTTGGATTTCGGTACCATTTCGTGATGTAGCCATTTTCGGACAGGTCAATTTGAACATTCAGAGTGCCAAGCCTCGCCATCTCTTTCATGTCTAAGGTGGAAGCACCAGTTCTCGATCACCGACCCTTACTCTACTAACGATACATAGACGAATGCTTCATCGTCTGTTCCACTCAAGAACAGATGGATGAGTGCTTTGAATTGTTAAACTGACAATCAGAGTACATAAAATTTACACGAGAAAAGCCGAGCGAGAACAAGCTTCCACTCTTAAACATCCAAATAAAGCTCTCAGAAAGTGGCTATATAACAAAATGGTATCGTAAGCCAAGCAGTAAAAACATACTAGTTCACTAGCTTTCCTCTCACCCTTCACACATGAAAAAGCACTTATCAAAAACATGTTCTGTACGGCTAAGAATATGAGCACAGGAGAAGAGGAAAGGAAGGAATGCCAAAACCCGGCACGAAAAATAGCTATTTCCAATGGGTTAGAAGTAGAAGCCACTCGGGTTAGACAAAAGCGTAGGGTGGTTTCCCAAAATATTGTTTCGAACATAAGTAAGATTCCCTTTAATCTACCCTTCGTATCAAATGAAGTAAGTTACGCCATTGAGAAATGCCTAAGAAAAAGTGGTCTTGAAGATTGTATAACGATTATTGGCATCCCACCCAATACCCTGCGCCGTCAGTTAGTACGCAACCGTCTCTATGATCGTTTGTGCAGCTCAGAAAACCGTATAATGTGTCAGCCAATTTTCTTCCCATTTTTCTCGGGTGATTTTAATATAATCTGACTGTTAGTTTAACAACTCGAAACATTTGTGCATTGACAAAGCAGTCATCTCTATAATGTATCTATATGTTTGCAGCAGAGTAACAGCCGGAGATCGGTTACTGCTGCTTTTAGCTTAGACATAAGTGCAATAGCAAGGCTCGGTGCAGGTCGGTGTCCTATTGCCAACTCTCTGAGCCTACTGCTTTCCGGACGATCTGAAGATTTAGTAGTTTAAGTATTCTATTAAGAGCGCCATCAACTACTGTATTGTGAATCCATATATGTTTAGTGGTTCTTAGTTTTCTACAAGAAGTCCGTGAATGGTTTCCATAGCGGAGTCATTGGGTACACTTGTATAAAGTGTGGTAACGTCGACAGGCTCTATCATGTACGCGCTTTTGGGACGTAAACGATCCAAGAACATCTGAATATTCGTAAGATGAGCTGGAATGTTGTTCTTTACCACTCCTTTCCCCTCTCTCACACGAAAAAGGCGCATGTAAGAAACATGTTCTGAGCAACCACTAGCCTGTGCACAGAAAGAGAGCAGAAGGAAGAATCCCGGAAACTGGCGCGGTAAGCAGACGCTTATATCGGCTACGCAACTGTAGCTTCACAGGTGCAGTGGAAGCCAATCCCCAAACGATAACTCTAGCGACAACAAGGCTCTGTTTATTCAACTCTTTATTTCCCATGCACATCGCAGTCCGACACCCTGAAATACCTCCCAGCCATGATGAGTCGGTGAGCCGTTGGAATAGATTATAAGTCATCAGTCATCAGTCGTCAACCATATGTGCCGCTGATTAGTGGCTCTCCCTCAGTGGAATGCATGTTAATAAAGACGACTCTGAAGAAGGCGATTTTGCCGCAACAGCAGCTGCGATCATGTTATATGTGTGTTATTGTATGAAAGTAAACCTACGCTTCTTAACAACCTCGCGATTGCTGAGGAAAAAAACGACGCATTTATAAGTCATTAATTTAAAATTCCAAGTAGACTCTAAAGAGTCCCCAAACGTATTCCTGAATATGATAGGGAATAGGTAAAATGCGCTCGTAAAAAAGGAGCCCATAATAAAGAGAGTGAAACTATCAATACGGTGAACGTTTAGCATAGTAAAGGTACTCACTCGCTTTTTTTTCTTTCATTTATGCTTCCATCTACTTTTCAGTACACTATTTTCCTGGCTGCGAAATTCATGAAAGAACTTCCAATACGAGGTTCTCAGCAAACGGTTTATAAGTCACTTGTTCGAAAAAATGGTATAAGCGAACAGCATGATGCAACGGAAGAGGAAATCGCAATAAGGGAAAACGTCTGTGACTAGAGCACAAGTATAAACTTATAAATGGAAGGATTGATGAAAGGCAGGAAGTTACGGATGAGTAATTGCACTTCAGCACCGGTGTTCCGCATAACTAAAAAATCTCGTGCTTCGAGTGGTACAGCAGTGATCGGTAGAATAAACAACCGACAGTGATCAAATAAGGAAAAAGTGTGTGAAAAACGTCTTGCAATAGTTAATAACTTTTTATACTGATATCTTCTAGCATATCGCATTAATAACCACACTCATCAACTCAAGGCCCGTGTTAACGGAGTTACGAAATGGAATTTGAAATAATCTGTTGTCATCAACTGAATTTATTGCGCCTGGATGGTCCACCTGTATCACCTGTAGTCCCGTTTATTGTCGAATGACTCGAGTGCGTGCCAGTAAATCCTCCATTTTTCCCTGTCGCGTGCAAGAGTAGCCCAGTGGGTTCGCCGCGCTATAGGGACTCTTCGAGCACCACATCTTTCTTCTAGGCTTTTCGTGAAGAACTCTGACCATCGAGTCGGTGGTCTTCCTGCAGTGCGTTTAATATCCTGAGCAATCCAGTCACTAACAGCTCTTGTCCACCGGTTGCTATTCATACGCATTGCGTGTCCAGCCCACCTTATCTTCCACTGTTTGGCGCATAGAACGGCATCTTTGATTTTCGATCGTTGACGTAGGTCGGGATTTCGGACCCATCCCTTACTTGTGTGAAACGGGATACTGCTAGCATCGTCCTTTCGACTGAGCGTTCGCTAACGCTGAGTGATCTTTCATCCTACCTACGTAGCGACCAGGTTTCTGACGCATTCGTTAGCGCAGGAAGAACCGTTGAGTCGAAAAGGTGGGCACGGTGTCGGTTGTTCTTCGTTTTCTTCACTACATCGTCGATGCTGCTGAAAGCTCCCCAAACCGCTCGTTTCTTCTGCTTAGCACTGGGGCTAAGTCGTTCATCATATTGATTTCCCGACCTAGATAGACATAGCTGGAGCGTTCGGAGATATTGGCTCCGTTGAGCGTGAATGGTACAAACGAAAAAAATTGGTTCATCATGAACATCGTTTTCTTGAGATTTAGTCGAAGACCATTCTTTCAAATCTTTAATCTTTATCAAAATCCATAAGCATACGTTCCGCTTGGCCAATCTCTAGTGTTTTAAGAACGATATCATCACCAAAGCGGAAGTGATGTACCTGCCGACCATCGATTTTCACTCCTATGTTATCCCACCCCAATGTTCGCATGACGTTCTGGAGGGTGGCTGTAAATAATTTTGGCGAGATTGTATCGCCTTGCCTAACTCCTCTTCTGACGTCACCGTTAAAATCGTTGTAGAATGGTGAATTCTTGGTTGTGAAATTTTTGTACAGCTCACGAAGAATCTTTATGTACTTAGTAGGGACTCCTTGACTAAAAAGGGCTTCCACGACTGCTTCTATCTCAATTGAATCAAAGGCCTTCTGTGAATCGATGAAAGTGAGACAGAGCGGTCATTTGTACTCTCGCGATACCTCAATGAGCCTTGTTAACGTGTGAATGTGGTCCATCGCACTAAATCCTTTTCGAAGCCCTGCTTGCTCGCATGGCTGTCCTTCGTCTAGTGTTCTGCTTATCCTGTTTAGGAGGACTCGAATGAGAAGTTTGTAGACGACAGAAGCAAGCAGATTGGGCGATAGTTGCCTATATCGTGTAGGTCACTATTCTTGAACAACACGGTTTTGCTGGTTTTCTACTGAGTAGGGACCTTGCATTCAGACAGGCAACGTGTGAACAGGCGAGCCAGTGTGCTTACGAGGACTGGCGGAAGGTTCTTCAGATGTTCTGATCTTATCCTGTCAAAAGCTGGTGCTGTTCGATTTTTCACCGACGAAATGGCATGACGGATTTTGAAAGGGAAAACCGGTGGTAAAACATATCCGCCCTTTTTTTTTCATATGACAGGAGGTGGACGCGGTTATCAAAGAGATTTCAGTATTATTTGTGGATGACTTTCTCCATTGCCTTTCCGGACCCTGTTATTGTTCCGTCTGGGCGCCGGAGTGCAGTCATCTTGCTCTTGTAATTAACGAAGCGTCGATGGTCTTTGCGAATGCTTTTTCCAGCCTGTGCAGCTTCGACCGTTACTGTTGCTTCTCTTTCTTTAATATCTTCTTCCATCGCCTGTCTGCATTATTTCGCAAGCTCGGACGGTTAGTTCGCGGTTGCCTGCAGCTCGTGCGATTCCACGCTGGCGTATTAGCTCGAGAGTTTCTGAAGAGAGAAGTCTCTTGATGACCTTCGAACTCTCAGCTTTCATGGCGCTAACGTGATGTTGAATGAGCCGATCGTATTCCCCGTCGATGCTGTCGACAACGGCATCTTCCCAACAGCCGACTAATAAGTCCCAGTTTGTGGTGGTTCTGGGACAGATGCGTGGCCTGGATGGGTAGAAGAAAAAAATTGGAAGAGAGATGAACAGGTAGAGTTGAAAATGAGAAGGATGGTTTCTGAAAAAACAGAATTATCCATGAAGTACATTATTATCGTTATTATTACTACTGCTATTATTATTATTATTGTTATTGTAATATAACACCTAAGAAAGGCTGCTAAAATCTCAGGACCAATGGAAGCTTCCTGGATGGCGAAAAACTACGGTGATGATCTGTACCTACAATGCACGTACACTTGCATCCGAGTCCTCGATGGAAGACTTGCTCATGCAAGCAAAAATGATAAGGTAGACGTCATCGGTCTGGCCGAGACGAGGCGACACCACCCATTCAACGCTGTCTATGACACTGGAGAAGAATTGTTCCCCGGAACATGCGACATCAGAGGAGTAGGCGGTGTCGGCATTCTCATAAACACTAGTTTGTCCATGATGATCGATTCTTTCGAACAGCTTACAATTCGAATAGGACGTTTACGATTAAAAAGATGTGGATCATAGTTGGCGACAATCTTCGTCGTTTTACAAGCACTTGGAGAAGTTCTACAGAGAAGACCAAACAATGTACAAGGCCATCATTGGAGATTGCAATGCCAGGATTGGACCAAGAAGAACGTCTGAGAAATGTCACATTGGTACCTACGGATTAGAATGGAACGAACAGGATAAGCGGCTCTCCGAGTTTATCATGGCGTCCAAGACCATTCATGCTAGCTCGCAATTCCAGAAGCCCCACCCTCAACGTTCAACGTGGGAGTCTCCCAATGGAGAATACCATAACGAAATACACCACATCATGGGAAATAGAAGGTTTTGCCTACCTCTCTGTCTCACTTTCATCGACTTAAAGAAGACCTTAGACTCATGTGAGATAGAAGCAGTCATGGAAGTCTTTGACTTCTTTGAGTCCCTTTTTAGTCAAGGAGTCCCTACTCAGTACATAAAGCCTTCGTGAACTGTACAAAAATTTCACAACTAAGATAGGCAAGGCGATACCATCACGCCAAAATTATTTATCGCTACACTCCAGAAAGTCATGCGAACATTACAAAGGGATAATATGGGAGTGAAAATGGATGGTCGGCAGTTAGACCATCTTCGCTTTGCTGAAGACATCGTCCTAATAGCACCAAACATTAGCCAAGCGAAACGTATGCTAGCCGAATTTGGCAACATTTTCGAATGAGATACGGTTTCTTCATCTCGTCTCATTTCGTTTCAAGCGAGGTGTTGTTCTAAGAAACCATTTGATTTAACACTTAACACTTGAAAGGCATGTCTTCACTGTTTGTGCGGTAGCCAGCATAATCACCATTCATCGGAGATTTGCTGGTTCAGCCACTGTGGTTCCCTGGAATCCCGAGGTCGGCCTGGCCAAATTCTGCTCCATGTCTTCACCACCACGGACAGTTGCTGCTTTTGGGGATTAGGGAGAGATTTGCCACCATGCGGCTTTTATACCAGGACGGTAGCGGATCCTTAGTATTGGTTTACGCCTAGATAGGCTTCCTGATGGAAACGCTGGACTCCTTCTTAGCTTGGGAGGCCCTGCCGGGGGACGAATCCGCCCGCTGTACATCGCAGTCCGACACTCAGGAACACCTCCCAGCCACGATGAGGCGGTATACCGTTGGGAGGAAGCAAGCATTTACTGCAAATAAATTGAGAGCAAAGTACTTATTGTAGTGAATCATTGTAGTGAATACGCTGTGTGGCTGGTACTGGTGAAAAGCTTGGAGGAAAATTTCAAAAAAATGGGAAGGAAACGAGACTTTTTTAAAAATAGTGAGTTCAAAAGTTAGGCACAGAAAAGCTTTAATTTCAAACAGATTAAATTTTAGGATCATATGGTCCAGGTTGAATTGTTACGCTCTCAACATACCTTTCTGGTAAACTACTTTTGCTTTAAGTACTTTATTCAATAAAAACAGGAAATCTTACGCAAGTGAATTATCAAACTTCTTAAGAGCTGCCTTCTTTGAGATCCTGAAAACTGACGAGTATAGGTAGAGTATGCTAAGGCAATACATTCTAGGGAATCAAAAACGTTTGTGTATAAACGAAGCATAGAACTTGTCTTACACTTTGATACGGATATAACTAATTTATAGGTGTACATTCGTTCGTTAGATTCGGAATGCGCGCTCACCTCAGCGCAAGCATTGCTGAGCTGGATTCTATCCAGCCAGCGGCAATTTTCATTGACGAAGTGGAAATCATTGGCAACCTGTACCAGTTCAAGCCACATCACCTGGAGAACCGGACCTGGTAAAAGTAAGAATAACTGTGGTAATCAGTGGAAGAATGCATGTAGCAGATTGCACTGAGACATCCTTCGTTTGCATACATATCTCTTAATTCGGTCACGCTTCGCGCAATTTGCTCAAGATTTCTGCTCATTCGTAGTCGAAAGTAGAAGTATCTGTGGATCATGCAGCACTTATTTCCACATCTTTCCGTCTTCAAAATAAGGTTACACGGGTGCCTAAATCAAACGCTAGTAAAATCGGCAATCAACCATACCGCGCATCAGTGCTAATCACCACTTGGATTTATAGGCACTGTTAATATCACACCTTCCATCCTAAATACTGAAATCTTTTAGTAACTCCCACGTCCGACTTTCTATTAACCTCGGCATGAGATTGCAGTCAACGTGACCTTTCCAGGCTCTGAAGAAGGCGAAATCCGCCGAAACGTCAGCTTGTACGTAAATAAAGAAATAAAATAACACCTCGTGTTTACTGAAATCTTTTTTTGATGGAAAATGCTACCACGGCACTGTTAATATCACACCTTCCATCCTAAATACTGAAATCTTTTTTTGATGGAAAATGCTACCAGGGCTAGCATTTGTGGCTCTGTGGTGGAGTAGCCACTTGAGGTTTGTATTTTCAACCTAACACTGAGGAACTTCTTCGGTCACGATGAACTTGTAATCTATTGACAAAAGAAAATATGTCAAAATCCAGAAATAATGTACAAAAATCATCCGTTCAACTTTTGTAAATGAGATTCTAAGCACTACCCAGCTACAAGGCTTGTCTTTGTATCCATTTAAATTTGTGTTATACAGACATAAGTTTCCAACATTAGCGGATATCTAACGTTTATATCATGGTAAAAAAAAATCGAAAAACTCTATGGCATCGGGCGCTCAAATTTAAATTATAGACCATCAGAGGGGCAGTGAGGATTTTCCGGATAGTATATAGTTTATGCAAGAAGAGATTATCTCTCACCAGTGTTGTTTATGTCCGAATGAGTTCAAGTTCTCCTGTGTATTTGAGGACCGTTTACTAGAAGGCCATCCTTATTCATATGTTGAACTAAACGTAGGGTTGGTGTTTAGTTCCAATTTCGAAGAAACCAAAAAAAGGGATATTCAAAAATTGTAGCAAATTTTACTAATTTAAATGACGATACGACTCAGTAAGCACTATGGTGGCCTCCGTACACCATCAGTAGCCTTCAGTGAAGGTATTTGACAAAAGAGAAATTTCACCTGTTTATTTATATGATCTTATAAACTGATCTTCTTAAGCTGGTGCGAGGCTGGTAAAGGTCTCCGTTGTCGTCGTTGCTGTTGTTGCTGTTTGTGTTGTTGGTCAATGGCCGGCGATTTCGCTTTCCTCAGAGCCGTGCTGTTACGAGTCTTTTGAGAAATTTCACACATCTACTGCTACGGACCCTTGGTGAAAGTTAACAATAAGCATGACTATTGCACTACGATTTACTCCTATAACCCCCAAAATGTTGTTTTTGTAACTGCTCATCGACTATTATTTTGGATTTATCTGTAGACTAATGTTAAGAACTAAATGAAAACAACCACAAAGATGCTGAGATAGCATAAAGCCCTTTATTTGCTTTTGGCTCTTCCTTGTTTTTACTCTATCACTTCTATTAGCAATCACCCGTAAACGGGAATAATTTGAGCAATACAAGTCGGCACTGATCTCATTAACTGATGCTATAGTCGGAATCGCAACACCTGAACTCTTTATGAAACCCAAGATGAACCGGAAAGACGAACGCCTCACTAACACACGTGACCTGGCGCCCTATTTCAAAATGATATTTTGACCACGGGGTGTGTCTTGCTGGCGACCCCATATGAACAGCGCGTGGGCCAGTCCCACTGGTAACATCACGGTGAGTAGCCTTTCTGTTCAATATGGTGTAGACTTACATTTGACCGTAACATGCTAACCCATCATCTATTCAAACGTTTGATCTTCATTAATACTTTAGCCTTTTTTTCCACCGAAAAATTAAAGTATTCTAATATAAAACACGTTTGGCTCTGAGGAAGGCGAAATCGCCGAAACGTCAGCCATCGACCAACAACACCAACAATACCAACAACAACGACAACGAAGACATATACCAACCTAGCACCAGCTAAAGAAGATCAGTTTATAAGATCATAAATAAATATGTCGAGGTTTATAGAAAGTCGGTCTTTTGAGTTCGCTCATTAGTGATTTTCAATTTCAATTTGCCGTTTCCGGAGTCATATAGGCACAGACAATAGACATAGACATAGTCGACATTCATAGACAATTTTTTGCGTGAACTCAACAGTCCGAAGGCGATCGCGTGACGACGAACAATACGCCATAGACATGGTTACGCTACTATAAATCGTTTATCCTATAGCTGAAATACCTAATGCGATCTCTTTAAAAAAACCTTTCACTCGCTTTTTCTTTTTTATTAATAGAAACAGTTTTTACAAGTTCTCTGTTACAGCTACTTAAGCCAACTTCTATTCCATGCAAGAACTTTGACAAATTGGTGGATGAAGATTGCGAAAAACAAGCCAAGTATTATGAGGTTCAATACGAAGAATTGTCCAAGTTATTCAGTGAACAAACTGTAATCGCTACGTTAGTCTAGTATACGACATAAAAAGAGAGGTGAGTTAAAGGGCAATGTGAGTGACGAATGGCGCCCACCCATGCAACGTTTGCACAGTGAACATGGTGTGCTTTTTAGAGTATTGCCACTGAAGAGGCCCTTCTGAAGGTAATTGCAGTAAAACACCTTGGCACGAAACTCCATTGCGGAACGAAATAAAAGCAAACATTTAAGCCTTCATAAAAAACCATGGCGAAACAATGTAGTGTTGGCTACACAAAATCCATTTTAACAAACTTCACCAAGATTGAAGATGAATTTCTCTATTCTGAATAAGTTTTTAATAAGTAGAAATTCAAGAATTTTATAAACTATAAATTTTATAAATCTACCGATGTATCGAGCTAGTAGTTCTGCTTTCATCCCAGACAAATCTGTTACCGATTTGGCGACCCCGGAGGCATGGAGGGCTTGCTGGGCCATAGGCGGGAACACCGATTACACATGGGCGCCGCACTTGCGCTTCCAACCACGCGCCGCGGTACAACAGGACATAATGTGATATACAACCCATATGATGCTGCGACGTTTGCAAAACTTGGACCGCATACCAGATTCGAACCCGTGACTATCCTTTTCAAGAGCTAACGTGTTACCCACCACACCACTGAGGCACTTGTTTAGCATTTTCCTCAACCATTTCATAGTCTTAGAATGCCTTCGGCATTCATTCATCAATGAGACTGATCTGGAGTGCATAAATCGGCATTCAATTCAGCTAGCTGAAGCAGAAATCGAAATCACAATGTATAACTTTTATTTACTACCTATTCTGTTTTCATAGGGGAGGGTGTGGCGCAGTGGTTGGAGGCGCCACTGCGACACACACGTGGAATCGATCCCTGCGCCCATGGCTCACCAAGCCTTCCATCCCTCCGGGGTCGGCAAATTGGTACCAGACTTGTCTGGGAGGAGAGCAGCACTGGCTGTATAAATCGGCAGGCCACCGCGAGTCACTGTAAAGGCCAGATGTGCATTCAATCACCTCCAACGGTACTTAATGAAGTCAAATGCATGGCGCATCCCTCAGGGATTGATCAACGCCGAGAGCTTTATCCTTTATCTTTTTTCATGGCATTGTATAATGTGAAATCCAGCCACAAGGGTGCTGAACTATGTGCGAAACTCGTAGGAATCTCACATAGCCTGTAGAAAATGTAACCTTAAGCTCGAATCTGGCGTGAGGTCCAAGTTTTGCAAATATCTCAGCAATATAGAGGTTGCACTTCACATTCATAGTTATGCTTATCGTCCTGTTGTGTTCATACCTACTAAGTAGTTTGTCGAAGTCATCTACACTTCTTTTTAAATAGATAATCACTTGAATGAAAGACATGTTGTTTACAACCATCTTGATATTCACTAAGTAAAGCATGCTGGAAAGATTCCCGCAACACTGATATATGCAGTGGATGGCTTCACAACTAGAACTCTCTTTACATTGAAAACAATAGGCACCTAATGGAATGTTGTAGTACTAGTTGAAAATGACTGGACACCGTTGCAGAACGCCTAGACATCTGACGTTGACACTGAATAGTTCACGCATAACGATCGCTGTTGGATTTTAACTTTAAAATCTTCTACTCAAAAAGTAGATATTTACAAAAAATCATCTACTTAGCACTTGTCGTAAGAGGAAAATTGTTTTCCTGGCATTATGATGGCGTAAGACGTAGTCTACTAGCTAAGACACTTTCATTTTCAAAGTATGTTGCTAGATCGGTTGGAAAGATCGTGGTTTGCTCATTTTATATAAAAGGAAATTGAAGTTGTTGCAATCTGAATCTGGCTTTAATACTTGCCAAACATATGATAGCAGATCGTGCTTCAAGGGGAAGAAAATCACCAATTTCCTAGATTTTTATGACTAGAGTCAGCTGACCTGAATCGACGGTGAACAACTCCCTTGTCGCGACCTTGATAATTTTGCAAGTTTCTGATCCCAGCGGGAAGCTTCACCATAGTTTGAGGTTTTCGGATACGAACATATGATACCTGGATAAAACCTCCTGCCATATATACAGTAGTAATGACTTATCCTCGAATACCTTCAATAGAGCTGATTTTGAGCACTGCAGTCGTAATGATCCTGTCAACAGCATTTGATCACACACGCAATTGTTGAAAAGTTCTAACGGACTTCACATCCAGTAAAAATCAGGATTCAAATCCGATACAAAATACTTGAGTATCTTCATTTTCACCAACAAAACAAATACCTGCTTTCTCTCGTCTAAATAACCCAATTGCGGCACCTTGCAAATGCCCAGAAACTAACTTCGACTTCATGTTCACTTCCGCTTCGTCTCCTCCATAAAATTCTTCTAAAAATAGAAAATAAAAGGAAGGTTCTCCAAAGTTCCAACATAGGGTATGAGCGTTTGTTTCTTTTCTCAGCCTATTGAACTTCTAAATTATTCAGAAATCATAGAAGCGACGCAGTTTTATCTCATGAATATCTCATTTTATTGATCACAACAATGAACACAGAAACAGTTCCACTTCGCTGGAGAGTAAGTAGGCCATTGTAGATTAGGCACAGTGATAATTATCCTCCCATAGGAAAACATAGATCTATACCTGTGACACAGAAAAATAGGCACAGGGAAAAAATGTTTAACAATCAAGCATTAAGAGCGCTAACACTGAAAATGTACATTCTGTAACGAACTTGTCATAAAAACACGCAGAGACCTGTATGATTTTCTACGCAAATAAATAAATGTGAAAGAAAAGATACACAATCTAGCAAACGCTTGCCGTATTAAAACAACAAGAACATAGATATATTGGACCGAGCTTCAAAAGTAGACCTACGCGGTTAAGGGTTCGCATTTAGCTCTAAGGGTTTCCACCCTCATGAACCCTAAGGATTCCCACTTAACTCTTCTGTGTAAAAATTTGAAAACAACCAAGCAAAACCATTTTAAGCAACAAGCAAAGAGTCTACTTAAATTCTTCTCTTTATACTCCTCTATACATGGCAAATATTAAAGGTATTGTAAATGCTATTGCAGCGTAGAGAGCAACTACTGATAGCAGAGTCTGGAGCTTCATCTTGGATTCAAGATTCTTTTCTGTTTGATCTAGAAGTCGCTCCATGTCGCTGCCAACATAGACCTGAAGAACCCGTAATAAAAACAATAAATGGTAGTAAAAAAGTGCTAAAAAGCAACCAAATTAATTACAACTAATGCGCAAGATCCCAAAATGTTAACACAACTGTCGCTGGTCCCTCAACAGCCGACTGTAGTTTTTTAACCACTTCAGAATTTCAGCAATTGAGAACTCCAAAGGGGCAACTTACCTATCGATCTAACTGAATATAAAACTTTTACGAAATAGCGTTCCAAGTTCAAATATACTGAGGACTAAAATCTAGAGCCCAGAAACGTCCAACGAAAGCTGGTAAACACTAACGATACATAATGGAGTACCACGGTACTCAGCTCGATGAAGTCTCGCTTGTTCACTTGCTTTCGTGTTGGAAATTGGAGCCTTCATAGAAAAAATGGAGACACTACGCATCGAAGGATCCAGAAAATAAGAGTATCATATTGATGGAAAAAAGTCCGTCTTGCAAGCAAACCTTACGTGAAATGATTTGTACATTTTAATGATTCTTGTTTCAATCAACAAGGTTCAATATGTGCCGTCATAAGGTTGGAAGAGGCCAGTACCTTCGCAACAAATACACTGTATTCAATTTATGTTGGGTATTGTGTTAAACGATTTTTGGTATTAAAATGATTACAGACGAGCTGAGACTGCAGTCCATATAAAGCTCTAAAAGCTCTCGGCTTTGACCAATCTCTGAGCGATGCGCCATGCATTCGACTTCATTAGCAGCGTTGGACGTGAGTGAATGCTTATTTGCCCTTCACAATAACTCGTCGTGGTCTACCGATACATCGAACCAGTACTGCTATCCTCCCAGACAAATCTGCTACTAAACTGCCGAATCCGGAGGAATCGAAGGCTTGGTGAGCTGGGCCACGGGGATCGATCCCATGTGTATTACGGAGCGCCTCCGACCAATGCCCTACGCAAAACTATATACCTCCAGAATATGTAAAAGAACCGATCATGCGTACTCCTCAACTGTGAAGAACAGAAATTAATTTTCGCAGTTTCCAAATAAATAAGACTTAGGGAAAGTGTAAACACTGTCGTACGCAGCATTATTAGAGCTACCATGACTAAAGACATGTCGCAATAATCCGAGAAAATCGGTCTAAAAGTGTAGAGCAGTTAAGAAATGAAAAAATAAGTAAATACAATCATAAGATGTTAAAAAGAGATACTAACCACAGCATTCGGATCAACACTGAGGCTGGATTCCAGACGTGCTAACCTTGTCAGTTCATTCATTTGAGCAGAAAGTTTAGCGTTTTCTTCACGGATTGCAGCTACAGCCTATAAAATTTTAACACTGTAGTTAACGCTGGTAGTAGAACAGTTATAATTGAAAACGCTAGAACATCACTTTTATTGCAAATTCACCTTCTCAGTAGTAACATTTTCAAAATGCAACTTATGTGAAGGCTCGTCAGAAATGGAGTTCAATCTCAGGATATCACGCATCTCTGCTATAAAACCTGTGACCTGAACATCAATTAAACATCGTCATTATCACCATTAACAAAATAACAGAAATATATGCAACTTTCCAGCAAAACAAACACACAGTCACAATGATTTGGAGATATTTGCGAAACTTCAGATTGCAGGTGTCTTCAGTGAGGAACGAATACTCTATTGACCTTTTCGAGGGCTAACGCGTTCACCATCACACAATGCGGGTCCTTCGTTTCGCCTTTCTCTCAGATAGTTTTCTATCTACCAGTGCCACGAACGACCACCCGTCAGCGGCATTAATCTGGGAGACAGAAATCGGAATTGAACCCAATTAAGTTGGAGGTATACTATGAATCACAATGCAGTTACTTCTTATCTAAAAGGCTGAGGGAAAGGAGAAACGAAGAACCAGCATGGTATGGTCATAAACGCGGTAGTCTCCGTAAAAGGGTAATAGCGCGTTCGATCACCTCACCAAATACCCGCAGTCTCGGGTTTTGTAAATATCTCAGGATCATTGTGGTTACACAATACCTTCCCGTGAAAATTGTAGCAGGAAGTAAATAAAAAGTTAACAAGCACATAATCTCCTAAAACAATCTAGAAACAAAGCGAATAACCGCAAAAAGCAAAAAGGAACCTTGGTATTCTGTTCTCCAATAAGCCGAGCCAATTCACTCATTTGAGCACCACCTATAGGTAGCATTTCACGCAGTCGCCGCATACGCAATTCATTTCCTGTGTGGTATATGGTGAAGAGAGCATTTTCATTTAAATCATGGAAAAATGAAAACAAATGTAGGTTGAAAGTACTTAACAGATTACATGTAAGGCTCGGAGAGCTTGGTTTACCTAAAGATGCTCCAGCAACACCTATTAATGCACCAATTAGCGAAGCACTGACTGACCACCACTTCGTTTTCTCCGCTTGTTCCCGTTCTCTTTCATGTGATGCCCGTACTCTGAAATGACAGTTAAAACGATAAAAGGAACAAAGCAGCCGTAGCATCCAACTATTCCACAAAAAATAAAAACAACCTGTTCGACAGCTGGTAGAAAGCTTCCCGTTCAGCAGTTTCTAAGCCTTCAAAATCCTCTAATAAAATACGTTCTTTTTTGATTGCAGCATGCTCTTCAGTAAGTAAATGAAGATACCTAAACCAATGCTTCAAAAATATAAGACACAGTCAGGAACACAGCTCCGTATATTAAACGTAAATATAAAGCAACATGCACATATAGAAATAAATACAAATATTCCATAGCCCGCAAACCTTGATGGGGACCCATAAAGGATTAAACATTTGATAACTGTATAAAAAATGCTTACTTATCCTCGCTTCTACTTGTTCTATCAAGCTCAGCATGGATTTCCTTTAAGCGAGATTGTAAACTCTTGATCTCTGCTTGTTTATCCCGTCTAGCTAGTTGAGCTCGACTTAGCTTCTCTTCCCACTGAAACAATGGCATCAAAATGGTGGGAAAAGGGAAGAAAAATGCTGATTGATAGAAACAAACCATCATTACACCAGCGTGAGCTTCTTTAACTGCTTTGACTCCAATGAAATCCTCGTAGGATGACACCAAAGCATCAATTCTATGTCTAGAAATGTCACCCCTTTTCATTCATTTGGGCGTTTCCCTATCACAAACCGAACATTCCTATATTTTTATTACGAATAAATAAACAATAGTCTTTCTTGTCCACAGGCACAGGAAACAATCAGCAGTAGAACTGCTTATTGGTTGCCAAACGAATTTTGATTTCAACGCATTTCGTTTATCGATGTTTTTCTTGCTATATAAAATACATTGTCCGGGGTGGCCCGAAGACACTAATTACCTTCAAATCAGAGTTCACATAAACAGTTATTTGAACAAATGTCTTCATGAGTTCCCTGGTGATCCTTATCTTAGTGAAAAGGTACTAGGGAAGCTATAGGTGATGAGGATACCAAGACTTCCCTCTCACAGTTTTTCTGAGCCGTAAAAACAGATGCTTCGAGAGTTAACTGGTGATCGCTGTCCTGCCGCAAAAACGATATGTGATCAGGATATCAAAACGTCTCTCCCAGAAAAGTGTTTCGGATCGTAAGCGCTAACCTCAATGCATATAAAGCAAAATCAAAGCAGAAAAATAGGTGCAATCCCATACCGCAACCATACAGAAGTAGGTTTTGTCGGAAATATTTTAAAGCTTCCGCATCTCTATCAATGTCAGAGTTCTGTTATAAACCTCTGTCATTTGAACGGAGATTATGCCAATACGAAATCTGTTCCGGAAGTTCCTAACAGTTGAACACACCTGAGACCAGACAAAGCTGTAGCCGAAGAAGCCATAGGGACAGAGGAAACAGCACGATATAATCTCGGAATTATCAGGAATTTACTTGAGCCTCGGAACATTGCTAATTACGGACCTCGTTTTGCAGCACTTGTCAATCAGCTGCAAGCGATATCTTCAGATATAAGCTCAGTGCGATGGCATGCTAAAAAGATAACACTATATGTCCAAACTTCATTAAGAAATTGCGATATCATTGCTTAAGATTTGTATAAGCATTTTATGCGCTCTATATCGGCAAATGCAAGAAATTAGTCGAAGTCTAACTTCGTTCCTGCTAGCATAAATCAGAATAGGAAAAAAGGCTAACCAGATTAAAAAGAAAAAAGAGCACAAAGCTTTCCCAGTTGATCAACTCCTGAGAGACGCGCCATACATTCGACTTTGTTAAGCATCGTTAGAAGTGAATGAGTGCAGATCTGGCCTTTACAATGACTCACGGTGGCCTACCGGTGAATCGAGTCAGTGCTGCTATTCTAGCAGAGAGCTCTGGTGCCAATTTACCTACTCCGGAGGGATAGAAGGCTTGGTGGGCCTTGAGTGTGTCGCTCGATCCCATATGTATCGCATGACGCCTGCGACCACTGCACTACACGCACTCGTGCTGAACTAAGTAGTTCAGAATATGATAGTCAATAGTTGTAAGCGATCTGATACATGACGAGTTATATACACTAGTAATATACAGCTCTCCTGAGCGATCTGCACATCCTCGTTCTGAGATACTCCTGACCATTCCGTACTCTTGTCGATTTCAGATAGATCCACGCCATTGAAAGATGACGGTCTTAGTTTTAGTAGAGAAAAAACACCTTCACTAACACTGTAAACATTGAAAGATAACTTGTCCCTTCACATTAAACTCACGCATAAAGGCAAAGGGTGATGCGTTTCGTTTTCGAATAAAGCCATCTAACACCTGTGGTGTTGTACACTAGACATCACCTGAATCACCTGTAGTCCCGTTATCGTCGGGTGACTCGAGCGAGCGCCAGTAAATCCTCCATGTTTCCCTATCGCGTGCAAGAGTAGCCCAGTGGGTTCTGCTTCCTTTAGGGGCTCGTCGAGCATCATATCTTTCTCTTAGGCTTTTCGTGAAGAACTCTGACCATCGGGTCGGTGGTCTTCCTGCAGTATGTTTGACATCCCGAGGAATCCAGTCACTAACAGCTCTTGTCCATCGGTTATCATTCATACGCTTTATCTTCGACTGTCTAGAAAACGGCATCTTTGATTTTCGATCGTTGACGTAGATCGGGGCTTCTGATCCCATCCCTTACTTGTGTGAAACGGGATACTCCTAGCATCGCCCTTTCGACTGCGCGTTCGATAACGCTGAGTGATCTTTCATCCAGCTTACGTAGCTACCAGGTTTCTGACGCATACGTTAGGGCAGGAAGAACCGTTGAGTCGAAAAGGTGGGCACGGAGTCGGGTGTTCTTTGTTCTCTTCACTGCATCCTCGATGCTCTTGAAAGCTCCACAAGCCGCTCGTTTCCTTCTGCTCAGCTCTGGAGCAAAGTCGTTCATCATATTGATTTCCCGACCTAGATAGACATAACTGGAGCATTCGGAGATATTCGTTCCGTTGAGCGTGAATGGGGCAAACGAAACCAATCCGTTCTTTATGAACATCGTTTTCTTGAGATTTAGTCGAAGACCAATCTTTCCACACTTTTTATCAAAGTCCGCAAGCATACGTTCCGCTTGGCTAATGTCTGGTGTTATAAGAACGATATCATCAGCAAATCGAAGGTTGTGTATCTGCCGACCATCGATTTTCACTCCCATATTATCCCACTCCAATGTTCGCATGACGTTCTGGAGAGCACTAGACATAGCAGAACTTTTTTAAATAAGCATTCTTTCTTTGATGAGCTTGCACGAGGTTGGAAAGCATATTTATTTTCGGCTAACGTTTCGACGTCTTCGTCTTCATCAGAGCTGATGATCTGAGTCGATGATCCACGTTTGTTTTTTAGGTCTCGATGTGGCGGCCTCGCTTTCGTGTCGAGTCAGGTCTTCCTCAGCGGTCCATCTCCTCGAATGAAGCACACTCATTCTGGTCTTTTTAATATTTTTTTTAAACACGGCTAAGAAAAAGACGAAACTAAGGACCCGCATAGTTTAGTGGTGAGCGTGCTAACCCCCGGAAAGGGTAATGAAGTCTTCGATCCCACCGCAGACAAGCAGACAAGTTTTGCATATATCTCAGCATCATTGTAGTTTCAACCTCTATTTACTGCCTAATTTCTTCATGGCAGGGCATTATGTGATATGCAATCAAGAAAATGCTGGGATATGAACAAAACTCGGAACCTTAGATGCGTTTCGAACCCGCGATTACACATTACGGTGGTTCACGTGTTATCCACTACACCGCTGAGCCCTATGCTTCACTTTCCTCTCAGCTACAGTGAACTATCGTTGAGAAGAATGGGCTGCATAAAAGTGAAACATTGTGATCCCGACTAGAGCTTTAGCTTAAATGTGGTTCGACGCCGATTTGTGCTATCCAGGCCAATCCCTTTGAGGGGTGGTTGCTATAAAACAATATCAGTAGCACTACAGTAAAACAGTATGGTATACCGTTAGCTACTACTAGCTATACCGTTCGCTGCCATAAGGTATATCCTTAGCTATGATAAGGTTCACCTTTAGCTACTATAAGGTATATCCATAGCTGCTACAAGGTATACCCTTAGCTACTACCATTGAAATGAACCTGCTTTCGACGAAGTTGTCATCAAAGTCAGAATAAAAAGTAAAACTTTGTGAACAAAGTGGTGAACTGGAACTATAAATGAGTTATGGATTAACATACCTTTCATAAATATCCAGGCATTATACAACAGCTTTACTAGAATGTCGCTTGAATAGTCGAATAGTTGCAGAAACACTCCAAGT
Source organism: Angiostrongylus cantonensis (assembly GCA_009735665.1). Lineage (NCBI taxonomy): Eukaryota > Metazoa > Nematoda > Chromadorea > Rhabditida > Metastrongylidae > Angiostrongylus > Angiostrongylus cantonensis. The sequence goes on along the minus strand of MQTX01000468.1, from coordinate 22,285 downwards.
TTTTTACAGCGGTGAGTAGGAGCTGTTCCTGGAATTTTCTTCGGATTTCAACGGTGGACCAGTTTCTCCAAGTCCGATGTTCTCCTTCAACGTCTGCAATACATCGAATGCTAAGGATTACTTGATGTATAGATGAACTTACAAAACACAGCCCTCTATTTAAGACGAAACTCTCTCAATTGCCATTTAGAGAAGTGCTTAAGATATTACCGCTTCATCGTGGCTAAGAGGTATTCCAGGGTGTAGGGCTGCGCTGTACAGCGGGGGATTCATCCACCCAGTAGGGTCTCCCAAGCTAAGGAGGTGCCCGGCTTTTCCTACAGGAAGCCCAGCTAAGAGTAAACCAATTCCAGGATCCACCACCGTTCTGATATTGAATTAGTCGCAAGAAACAAATCTCCCTGTGATCCACTGGGCGGCGACCATCTGTGGTGGGACGACCTGATGCAGACAAGTCGACTTCGGCACTCCAGGGAATTATAATGGTTAAAGCAGCAAAACTCCAAAAAAACGGATGTTATTCTGGGGGCCTCACAATCAGTGAACACAGTCCATCCAAGTATCCAAGTATTTACGGTGAAGGAGCAGTTATCTTAGCGAGGTGTACACCAAGTCTCTAGCTACGAGTATGGTCCTGAGAAGAAGACCCTGACGGGAATCACGGCTATAGACGGGCGGACATTTCGGACATTTTGTGTAACTTGTCAAGTATTAAACCCTGTAACTGTATAAACAAAGGTTCCAATGCTTCCAATAGATAAAATTATTACATTATTAAAGTTATATTAAATGCAGTTTCTCGTCCAATTTATTGTCATGTCTGTGTTTTCAGAATCTCTCACTTGCTTTGCTGACCAGTTTTACACGAGTTTGCTTTATATTTGTTTTTTCAGCCTGCTTATATATTGCATATCTATATATATTTCTGTTAAAATTCAGCTGTACGTAGAACAGACTAAGCCATGCTTGTCTCCATCGGCTTTGAATGGATTCCGGAGCGGCCATTTGGTGTCGATCACGATTCAATTCCTTCAGTTTTTCAAGTTTTCTAGTTTTCAGTCTTTATTTCATCAGGATTGCATTTTCTTCAAATCTACGGAGTGTGTAAGATAGGATATGCAGGAAGCATTGGCAGAACGCTGGAAAGGTCGTTCCATTTCCATGTAGCTTCAAAATTTTGGTCGGTTAATCTCGATTGTTGGAAATAGGTAAACCTTCTTTGTCACCCAGCCATCTTTTTGCTACAAAAACGTACATGAGCCATTAGTTACCTATTTTTATACATTCTTACTGAAATTGTCACTTGATATTCATCGTTGAGCAACTTTATTCTTCTTTATAATTGATATTTACTTTCTTCTTTAATGAGTAGTTGGCCTGATGGCGGGCGCTTGGAGCGTTCGTCACAAAGTTGCTTAGAAATTTCTCAAATCCGAACATGTCATGTATTTATCTGCGACCAGTAGGACTGGGGAAAGTACTACATATGAAAGCTTTTGGAGTTGACGTGGTCTCAGGTATATTTTATAATGTCTCATTCTTCTAATTCATGTTGTTTTTTATTTCAGGAACGGTACCATGTTTCGTCTTTGTTCGGATTCTGTTCAGCTTGTAGTCACATCGGCTATCGGAGAACAACAAAGAGGATTCGCTACTCTGAAGGTTTATAGTCTTTTCTCACTCTTCCTTTTCTTATCTTTTATCTTTGTTTGCAATGCAGTTCTCTTTTTTGTCAGATTATTTATTACCGTATCTCATTTCAGGATATTTCTCTTCGCTTAAAGTCAGTTAGGAATATTCAAAAGATTACCAAATCGATGAAGATGGTTGCCGCTGCCAAGTATGCCAAGGCTGAACGGGACTTGAAGGTAAGGATACATAGGATACAGGAATTCTGGATCTGTATTTGATCCCCAAGCGAAATTACTGATTCATCTTCTGTCTATTTATGTGAATCATTTGTTTATTTTCGTATAGAGACCTAGAGATCTAGATGCAAACGCTGATTATGATCTCCTATTTGTTGTGTCCGTACAGCGCAGTGGTCAGAGGCACTCTGCATTACACCTGGGATCGATCCCCGCACACCTAGCCTACAAAACCTTACATCCGTCCGGGGTCAGGAAATTGGTACGTCTTGTCTAGGAGGATAACGCTGGCTCGATACATCGGTAGACAACCGGGCGTCATTTTAAAGGCCAGATGTGCATTAAGTTGCCTCCAAACGGTGCCTAATAAAGTCGAGTGCACGACGCGTACTTTAAGGATTGATGGACGCCGAGAGCTTGATCTTTTTATCCTTTTTACTTGGAGGGTGAAAACTATATATTCTGATTTTTAAAGTTTTGACTTGCACTGAAATCCAGAACGATGTTTCTAAGGGTGCACGTGCTTATGGAGTCGGTGCGAAAGCATTTTTCGATAACATTGACCCAAAAGTCGATGAAGGAACGAAGGAAGAAAAACAGAAGCAATTATTGGTGCTCGTTACGTCTGACAGGGGTCTTTGCGGATCTGTGCATTCGTCTATCGCGAAGGTACTGCAGTTCATTTTTTAAAACATCGTTTACTACTGTTCTTTCTCATTGTTGCATTATTGCGTGGGTTAAGCTTCAACAGAATCTCTTTTTTTTTACAATCTCCTCGTTTACAAGTGCTAATTGATAATATATTTATTTCTACGTTCTTATAAACTGATCTTCTTTAGTTCGTGCGAGGTTGGTATAGGTTCTCGTTGTCGTTGTCTTTGTCTTTAGCCTACAAAACCTTACATCCGTCCGGGGTCAGGAAATTGGTACGTCTTGTCTAGGAGGATAACGCTGGCTCGATACATCGGTAGACAACCGGGCGTCATTTTAAAGGCCAGATGTGCATTAAGTTGCCTCCAAACGGTGCCTAATAAAGTCGAGTGCACGACGCGTACTTTAAGGATTGATGGACGCCGAGAGCTTGATCTTTTTATCCTTTTTACTTGGAGGGTGAAAACTATATATTCTGATTTTTAAAGTTTTGACTTGCACTGAAATCCAGAACGATGTTTCTAAGGGTGCACGTGCTTATGGAGTCGGTGCGAAAGCATTTTTCGATAACATTGACCCAAAAGTCGATGAAGGAACGAAGGAAGAAAAACAGAAGCAATTATTGGTGCTCGTTACGTCTGACAGGGGTCTTTGCGGATCTGTGCATTCGTCGATCGCGAAGGTACTGCAGTTCATTTTTTAAAACATGGTTTACTACTGTTCTTTCTCATTGTTGTATTATTGCGTGGGTTAAGCTTCAACAGAATCTCTTTTTTTTTACAATCTCCTCGTTTACAAGTGCTAATTGATAATATATTTATTTCTACGTTCTTATAAACTGATCTTCTTTAGTTCGTGCGAGGTTGGTATAGGTTCTCGTTGTCGTTGTCTTTGTCTTTGTTGTTTGTATTGTTGGTCGATGGCTACGTTTCGGCGACTTTGTCTTCTTCAGATCCTGCACGTATTTTGTGTAACATAAGCTTTATATACGGTGAAATATGTATATTACTAATGAAGATCAAACTTTTAAATAAACGCAATATTGATCAGAAAGGGTAAACGCCATGCCATTACGAGTGGGACTGCCGGTGTGTTGTTCACGTGTGCTGGTGGGAGACCCACCCAGGGGTCAAAATATCATTTTGGAATAAGGCGCCAGGTCAATTGTGGTAGAGAGGCACTCGTTTTTCTGGATTATCTTTGCATTTTTGAAATTTAAAGTCCTTCGTGTTGACGTCTTTGATTCCTGCGCTTCGATCCGGGCCGTCACTTCAAATTCATCGCCATTGTGCTTTATTGTCCTATGCGTACCTAGAGGAGTGTTTTGACGAATTTTAACTTTCCCACCTAGATGTTCTTTTATGCGGTTACAAAGCTGTCTGTTTCCCCAATGTATTCCTCACCTCATACTTTACTTGATATGAAACATATTGTACCGAAACTCATACAGTCTCTTCCGTTAGGACAGATCATACAGTTCGAACTGCACAAAAGATCATAAAGGTGATTGCGGACTATTTGGCGGCGTATGGTGTTGGGTGGGAGGTCAATAAGCGCCACATAATTTTCAAGACCACTTTTCCCTAAGCACCTCTTAGGCTCAAAATGCTATCGTAAGCAAAGTAGTAAAAATATACTAGTTCACTACCACCTCTCATCCTTCACACATGTAAGAAGCACTCATCAAAAACATCTACCGAGCGGGTAAAAACGTGTGCACAGGAGAATGGAAATGAACGAATCGCTAAACCTGGCATGAAAAATAGCCACTTCTAATGGCTACAAGCAGAACCCAATCAGACAGACAGACAGGATCAGACAAGAAGGTGGAATTATTCTCCAAAATATTGTTTCGGAGGTAACCAAGATTCCTTTTAAGCTGCTCTTCGTACCAAATGGAATTACACCGTTAAGAGTTGCTTAAGGAAAGGTAGTCGTGGAAATTATGTGGCGATTATTGACATCCCATCCAGTACCATACGCCGCCAATTAGTCCGCAATCACCTTTATGATCTTTTGTGCAGCTCGTAAAACTGTACGATCTGTTAGCAGGAGAGACGGGGATTCCATGAGAGCAGGCGTAATAGACTTGTTCTCATGTAACGCATGCGGTGAAGAATATGTTGGCGGAAGCTAGTAGACCACTTTATGTCCGCATAAAAGAACATCTAGATGAGAAAGTTAAAATTCGTCAAAACACTCTTCTAGGTGCGCATAGGACAACAAAGCACAATGGCGATAATTTTGAAGTGACTGTACCAATCCTAGCGTAGGAATCGAAAACATCAAGGCGCAGAACTCTTGAGGCGGTTTGGATAAATTTCAAAAATCCGAAGATGAACCGGAAAAACGAATGCCTCACTATCAAACGTGACCTGGCGCCTAATTTCAAAATGATATTTTGACCCTTGGATGTGTCTCGCTCACGACTTCACGTGAACATCGTATAGGCCAGTCCTACTCGTAACATCACGATGGGTAGCCTTTCTGTTCAATATGACCTTTATTTAAATGTTTGATCTTCATTAATACTACAGGTATTTCACCGAATACAAGGCGAGTGTTACATAAAATACTTGCAGTCCCTGAAGCAAGCGAAATTGTCGAAACATCAGCCATCGACTAACAATACCACCAACCTCGCAATCTCAACAAGGTTATAATATCGTGTAAATAAATGTAGCAACTACTTTTGCCGGAGTTTATAGAAAGTGGGTCTTTTGAATTTTTAATTGTTCGTCACTTGTTTGGTCAATCCATGGCTTTTTCGTTAGCAAATGTTTCGTAGCCATGAAAATGGGAATTTTCCTTTTTTGCCGTCCATTTTTCCCGCTTTTCCCATTTTTCATTCTTCATTTAGGAAGCGAAACATATCATGCAAAACGCGGGCCAGAAAGATATTCGCATTGTCTGTATTGGGGATAAAGCCAGAAATGCTTTACAACGGATCTACGGCAAGAAATTCTTGCTTACTGGCAACGATATCGGCCGTACTCCACCCACATTCGCCGATGCGTCAATCGCTGCAAAAGCAATTCTCGAATCTGGATTTGACTTCGAAGAGGTTGTTTCTAGACCTGGTGGTTGCGCTAAGTGCATTATTGTTTTTGTTGAGTTAGTTTTGACTATTCTTTTATTGATTATTATTTAGTATTATCATTAGGCGAGTTTTGCATCTTCATTGAAGGCGTAGAGTGTCGTAATAATTTTTCAAAGCATTTACGGAATCACGAGATTACTATCACAGTCATACTTGCTGGCTTCGTTTTGCTTCTGATATTCTTTTGATCGATAAGTTATTCTAAGTGGGGCTATTTTAATTATATTTTCAGGGTTCGATCATCTTCAATAAATTCAAAACCGTTGTTTCGTTCGAAACCTCCAAAATGCCAATTATGCCTCTCGAGGTGTCAATTTTTCAAAATTTTTCTTTAGTATTTCACAGAGTTTATTTCAATAATTTTATTAATTGCTTTATGCCTGTATATTTCCTATAGTTTGGAAGGAGAGTTTCGTAGTCTTCTATTTTTTAAAGACCAATCTTATAAAGCGATGCCACTCTTGTTTCAACATGACCCTCATTTTGCATTTTTGTACTGAAATTGGTTTTTGTATCTACTATTTATTTATTTTGAACGACAACTGTTTACAATTACTGTGTAGGTCACAACACTTCTTAGGTTTGATTTGTTTCCTCGTCTCTGTTATCCATGAGGCTCTTCGAACTTCTCATTTGTGGATTTGACTGCTGCCTGAGGATTTTCTTTTCGCCGTGAATGTTGTTGAATCCTAGTCGATTTGATCTTTCCTGGAGTCCTGAGATAATGGGGCTAGAGGGCTCCCACTAGGCAGTTTGTAGAGAGTCAGGTTTTATCAAACAAATTTACTACTAATTTGATTCCAGAAGGACGAGTGGTTTGGTGAGATGAAAATGGGTAGAATCAGCACGGTGCTCGTGGTCGGCATCATTGCCACTGTGCTATTCGTCCTTCTCTTGTGTTTATTGCTTCTAAAAAATCCATACTCGAAAGCTTGTATGGAATAAGGCATTGTGACGTTTATGATTTACCTGTTTGACCGATGGCATTTAGATCGGCTTTCTTCCCGTTGGATTTTTGGTCTGTGGTACCGTTGATATTTTTCTAGGACAGGACATCGGTGAATTCGAACAATATTGCGCTTAAGCTCTATCGCGACGAAATGACTAGTTAGTTGTCAGATAACCACTATCGAGATTAGTATCCATTGTTCACAAAATCACTACTTGCATTACCTCTGCGAATCGCCATGCTAGTCATCGAATGAGCATAACGTGCGACATTTCCACTGGTCTTGTTTGGAAAAACGTCATATTTGTTTGTGGAACAGGAGAAAATCTACGTTTACAGCCTATGTAAAGCGATTATCTTCCTAACACATGACGTGCTCGGTGCGTCTGATTTTCTAAATCTTGGCCATAGTAGCAGCATTCATGACTATCGGTTGGCGATATACGTTAGAAACCATTATTTGCTTCTTATAAGCGTCTTGTATGAGTTAAACGAGATTTTTTAAGCGTCATTTTCTCATCAACGTTTCTGAAAGCATTGGTCACACCTCGTTTTTGTTTACCAAGAAGGAAACGCGCTGGAAGGATGCGGAGGAGTACGTTTTTGTTTTACTTGCTATGCCGTAGATGGTCTTTGAACCTTGGTAGTTTGCTCGATTGTTCTCGTATGCCTTGGAAGCCACTTACTGCACCCGGAGATGTCAAGCATGAGGAGGAGGAACTGGTTACTTCTGAGACCTTTGGGTTTGTCAAGCGTTGCAAAAATGTGGTTTGGAGTTCTCGTTAGCTGCAAACTACTATTGGGTTTTTGTGTAAAAATCGATTTATTTTAGTAGTTGAAAATGACATCACGTAGTCAGAATGTTTTTTTTTCAACTCGTAGGTGACAAAAAACTTTTAAAATTGAGAAGGAAAAGGGGAAATTCAAGGATCTTGATTCGTTTGTTCATGTCCTGTTTGGATCCCCTATGAAACCGATTTAAAAATAACATGTTTTAAATTTTATGTATTGTCTGCTATTTTCATAATAGAGTATTATGAGAAATACAACTGAAGTGATGCTGAAATATTTGCAAATGTAGGACCCTAATCCAGATTCGAACCCACGACTAATTTTTGCGGGGCTCATGTCTTATCCATTTCACCACGGACGCCCTTGCTTTTTCTCCGTCGCTACCAGTTTTTCTCACCTTAACAGTGCTGTTAGGAATCATCCATCAGCAGGGACGTTTGGTGAGCACAAGTCAGCATTGTAACCGGTTAAGCTAAAGACGCAATTAGAGAATGGTTTTGCTTTCTGTCGAAAATGTGTGGGTGGAAGCCATTACTGGTAAATTAGTCTTTCTAATACCTATACGGTGGAGTAATTTATCATTCTCTACTATGTTCAGGTAATGTTCATAATGTTTCAGAAGAATTGAAATAGCGCGGGGTCAAATTTAACATCACTGTTTTATTCGATGGGAAGTAGTTTAGTACCATACCATAATCCATAATATATCTTGAGGTGGGAAGAACTCGTGTGAAAGAAACTCTGTTGAAGTGATTTAACCAAAATATATTCCATTCATCAGTTTACAGCTAAGAAATGATATTTTGTTTGGAAAGAATATTGTCGAAGCATGTGGATATCTGGGAATTTGAGTCGGTATTGAACAAAGCATGCGGTAGCGAAATCAAGGTTACCAACTAGTTTACACTCAAAGTTGATGGAAACTGCAGTTTATACAACCACAAAATTGCTGAAATATTTGCAAAACTCCGGACCGCACGTGTCTGCGGTACGGAACGAACACGCTATTTTCTTTTCCGCTGAGTGAATTCAACTACAGCCTCAGTTTAACTGGGTTCAATTCCGATGTGGGCTCCCCAGATCAATCCCGTTGAAGGGTGATTGCTGACGGCACTAGTCGATAGAACTAGCTGAGAGACAGGCGAAACGATGGACCTGCATGGTGTGGTGGTGAACGCGTTACTCGCCGGAAGGGACAAGCGCGTTTGTTCTCCACCGCAGACACCTGCGGTCCGGAGTTTTGCAAATATTTCAGCAATTTTGTGATTATAGTTCGCTTAATAACCCGCCATAAAAATTGTGGAAAGCAGGAAACAAAAAAGTAAACGAATTCAACTACAGTTTATCCCTTTTTGTTTGCTGCGTATTCTTTTTTCATGGCACGGTACGATGTGAGATACAACTGTGAGGCTGAGATATCTGCAAACACCGTAACGGTGATCAAACCTCGTTGTTATCCTTCCCAGAGGTTAACGTGTTCACCGCCACACCATGCGTGTCCGTTTCGCCTTTCTCAGCATCGTTGTAGCTATATTTACTTCACTACACTTTATATCCCATTTTTATTGTGTGAAACTTTTGTCTAGGAATAGTGAGCGCTATAGATTTATAAAGTAGTTGTTTCTCCAAGATCGGCTATCTATTAATCTCGACATTGGATTATAAATGCGTAGTTTTCTTTCTCAGCAATCGCGAGGTTGTTAAACATCGTACGTTTACTTCCGTACAATAACACACGTACAACACAATTGTAGCTGACATTTCGGCAGAATTGCCTTCTTCAGAGCCTGGAAGGTACACTAATACGCAACTTACTCGGTCAAACGCTACAACAGCACAAAAAGAAAAATAAAAATCGGTACAATGATTGCAAGATCTACGGCTTTTCGAAAAACCCATAGCTTTTTTGCTTGTTTTCCACCGACGAAGAACAGGTGCTCAGAGCCGCATTTGACAATGGCTAGAGGATAAAGCTCTCGGCGTTGATCAATCTCTGAGGGATGCGCCATGCATTGAACATTCATTAAGCATCGTTGGAGGTGATTGAATGCAAATCTGGCCTTTACAATGATTCGCGGTGGCCTGCCGATGTATCGAGCCGGTTCTGCTATCCTCCCGGACAAGTCTGATGCCAATTTGCCGACCCCGGACGGATGGAAGGTTCGGTAGGCTAAGTGTGCGGGGATGGACCCACGTTTATTGCAGGGCGCCCCTGACCACTGCGCGACACGCGCTCTCAGAGCCCGTCCCTGCCAGAGCCTGGAAGAGTACAGTAATACGTAACTTACTAGGTCAAACGCTTCAGCAGCATAAACAGAAAGATGAGAATCCGAACGATAATTACAAGATCAGCGAGTTCTCTAAAAACCCACCGTTTATCTATGTGCCTTCCACTGAGGAAGAGCCGATGATCAGCGTCGCATATGGTCATGTGGGCATATACTGCATCTCCCGACATCAACGATCGATACGAAGGTACGGGGCGAGATTACGTGTGATCTCGGGGCACTCCTCCCTGTCATTCATTGTGAGGTTCTTGGCACTTATCCAAAAACAAAGCCTCAGGAAGTTTCCGCGTTAGTGTCTTAGTGGCTTGTGCGAAGGTTATTGGCTTTAAATTCAAAACCGTCTCCGCTATCCTTTTGTATCCGATGCGTGGTTAGTGGGGTACTTTGTCTTGCTTTTCATTTGCTATCTAGGTGTCCCTTTATAAGGACAAACAACGGTCTGCTCGTCTCGCCAATATGTTGGTCTCCACAATCATTACAAGAGATCATGTATATCGTACCTGAACTTATGTAGTCACCGTTCCCGCTGTAAGGGCAGATTACGCAATTTGTTGTTCCACATAGACGGTCATATTGGCGGTTACGAGCTAACTGGCGACGTAGAGTATCCGGTGGTATTTCAACTATCGCTACCTATTCCACTGGACCTGTCCTTCTGAAGCATCGTTTTATAGCTACGCTTACTTCATCGCTAATAGAGGGCAACGTAATGTGGGGTGGTGCAGTCGTCAACCTTATGCGACTATAATCAGCTGTTCTAATCTTTGTCAGTGGAAGTCACGTTAAAAGCGTTTGGTTTTTTCGAGAAGCCGTAGATCATGTGGTTATCGTGCAGATTTTCATCTTTTTTGTTTGTACTGTTGAAGCGTTTGATCTAGTGAGTTGCGGATTTATGTGCCCTTCCAGACTCTGGAGTAGGCGACTCTGCCGTAACGTCAGCTACGATTGTGCTGTATGTGTGTTATTGTATGGAAGTAAACGTACGCTATTTAACAACCTCGCGATTGCGGTTGAAGGAAGCGACGCAGTTATTTTCGTTGGAATTTTTTTAAAAGTCTTGTTTAGACCATCAAAGCTAAAGAGGCCTTAGCCACTTACGATTCAGTGGATGACGACGTCCTTCAGTCCTACAGCGAATATTCGCTTGCTCAATTAATCTACTATGCAATGAAGGAATCTGCCACATCAGAACAGGCTTCTCGTATGACCGCTATGGATGGAGCATCTAAGAATGCCGGTAAATATTTAGTGCAAGTTCCTAGTCGTTCAAGCTAGTAGAGGATATGCCATGATCTTCACTGAATCATGGCTATTTTTATTTATAGGAGAGATGATAGATAAACTGACACTGGCCTTCAATCGTACACGACAAGCCGTCATTACGCGTGAATTGATTGAGATAATCTCTGGAGCTGCTTGTGTTTGAAAATTCGATTCATTAGGACCGCCAGCGTTGTATTAAGAAGATTCTTAGACATTTATTTCAGTTGTTATTTAATGAATAGTAAAATTGGAAGTGTAAATGTTATACCACACATTCCAAGCATTGGTTGCTGCCTTACTGTTATCTTGAATGAGTGTTTGAAATGGTTCTGAGGTCTGGAAAGTGGCAGATGTTGCCCTTATATCTCTGTCTTTTCCCGCGCTCCTTTAAACCATAGTCTTTTAAAGTGGAGCTTAAATCCATGGAACTTTTAGACATCGATAGTGTTCCCAGAGGGGAATGAATCTCTGATCACGTGGCCGTATTAATTGTACTGTAACGAGCAGTTACTATGAACATTTGTGTTCTTGAAAAAGCAGCAGAAACACTTCTGGTGGGTAGATTTCTTGGTACAAGGAGTTTGATTTTCGGTGCTTGATAACTTTGTTCTTTTCAATCTGGTGAGTGAGGAGGGAATCACCTATCTGATCTCCATATTGTTTCTTTCCCTTGACTCTCAGCGATCTTAGTAGGGCTAGGGTCCCCTGTTTTGTTGTTCTAAGAACAAGGAAAAAGAAAGAATACGGAAGTGTGTGGTCAGCGCCTTCTTATTTTTTCTCGTAACTTACGTCAAGCATTCCTATGTTTCGAAGTCGTGGATGACAACGTTGGGAAATGTGTTGGCGCAATTATAAAGACTTTGTGTTTATTACTACAACATTTAATTTCTACTCCGGATGGTGATTTTAGTAGCGCTTATATCGTGGTGGTCAAAGGCACCATCAAATACACATAGGGTCGATCCCGGCGCCCTAGGCTTACCAAGCCTTACCTCCCTTCGGGGTTGACAAATTGATACCATACTTGTCTGCGAAGATAGCAGCAACAGACTCGATACATCGGTAGGCCGACAAGAGTTTTCGTAAAGATCAGTCATGTATTAAATCACCTTCAGCGTTGCTTACAGGTATGCGTGGCGCATACCTCAGAGGTGCATCAACACTGATAGGTTTATTCTTTATCCTTATATCCAGGTAGTGATTTAATGCTATTTTTTTAAACCTATTATAGGTTGACTTATAAAGGGGAATAGTCGTTCACGTTGAGTTTTATCATCAAAACGTGCTACTAATTTTAAGCCAATGCATGTTTGTTAGGGTCCACCAAACTTAGTCTCCGCTGAGAGTCGACGTGAAGCAGAACAACTATTCCACAGCATTAAACAAGAACTTACCATCGAGGCTGCCGCTCAAGTTATACGTGGGTGCTTAAAGACTTTGTTAAACACTTGATATCTTCCTTATTTTTCGTTCGTCGAGGATATTCATGTCCATAAGTTCTACGCCTTTGCTTTTCTGTGAATCGGGTGGGAAATTATTTATAGGGATTATAATCAGTCTGCTTGTTTTAGGATGCACGAGAAATCAATGCGTCCTATTTCAAATAGCGCAGATGACGGGCGAAATTGTTTTAAGGGATTGGGTGTTTCTATCGAAGGAACAGATTATTCACACCTACAAAATGCTGTTGGAGTTTGTCGCCGAGACAGAAGAGTGAGTGATCTGTGGGTTTTCGTTTGTTCCAGGTTTTCGCTGAAAATTTCTACAGTTTTCTTGTGGTCTTCTTTCGTTTTACTCTTGAGGGCGCTGGAACTTTGTTTCATGCTTCAATTTCTTTGCAGAGAAAGCAGTGTGATTTGGACATCGTTCTTATCGTGTTCCTATCAAACGCAAACTTTCATCCAATACATCTAGCGGAGGGATAAAGTCACCAATCCATGTTTGGCCGAAAATTTTCTCATTTTAGCTTGTCGAATTATGCACGGACTGCATTCTTACGTTCTGTTGCAATGATATTGAAACGTGGTATCATTGATGAAAAAACCGGAGACGAAGAGGATGTATTTGGTATCATACATAATCTATTGATTAGTCAAAATGCTCGTATGGTAAGCTTTCTTGAGGTCGTCATTGTTTCATGTTTTTTCTCTTTCATATGTCTACTTTTACCTTTTTTCTTTAGCAAGCTATTGGCGGAGAGCTGATTTCGGCAATAACTCATCAGTTCTCATCTTCGTGGAGGAATGCCAAGTTTAGTATTACGTGGGATTTTCATTTGCGAGCAAAATCAAAGTTTGAAGTATGCCATCATTTCGTATCAAATGCTCGGTTTTTTTCCTTCCTTTTTTTTTCTTTAAATTTGTCGCTAGGCTGTTTGGTCTCTCATGAATATCGAAAAAGTAGCTCTAACCATGAAAACGCCACCCCACTCCTTTCTCTCATATTTCTTTCCCTTTTTTTGCAGAATACTGGCCTTAGACACTTGTTAGAAATGTCTTTGAAGACACTACACACGTTAGTATTGCAGTCCAGTATCTTGCCTGACGAATTCGCTCGACGTATATGTGAAAAGTTTTTAGAGGTATTGATTGTTTTTCGTTGATTTATTTCATTATAGAATGTTATAAAAAAATTTAAGAAGTTTATGTCCTCTAAGAAATGCCTTTGTTTCCAAAGTTTCTTTAAGGTAGCTGAAACCGCATTGTCCTGGAATTTTGCTTCCAAAATGTTTAGTCGACTGTTCTATTTTTGTCAAGTTAGTGTACAGTTAATGTATTCTGTCTCCAAAGTGATATGGCTATCTAATTTTTCGTTGTTGGAAATCTCGTTGAAATTAAGGCAACAAACTCATTTCGACCACCAGCATCTTGGAAAGATCTTCTTGAAAATGACGAGTTTTTCGGTCTTTTTTTTCAGGTATTTGTTTTCCCCATACTTTTAAAGGCCGACTTTCATTCAACATCGCCACGTTTAATTTATATGGCTATCTAATTTTTCGTTGTTGGAAATCTCGTTGAAATTAAGGCAACAAACTCATTTCGACCACCAGCATCTTGGAAAGATCTTCTTGAAAATGACGAGTTTTTCGGTCTTTTTTTTCAGGTATTTGTTTTCCCCATACTTTTAAAGGCCGACTTTCATTCAACATCGCCACGTTTAATCTTTTTTTTTGTGTCCGTGAGGTTTTTCATCCTCTTGAATTTGACTAGATATTGTTTCCATGGGGGTTAGTGTGGTATGCATTGAATCACCTCCAACGATAGTTATTGAACTTGAATGCACGGCGCATCCCTCAGGAATTGATAAATGCCATGTGCTTTTTATCGTTCCCCTGTAGTTTCGTCATAAGATTTTCGTCGCTTTATAAGTACCCAATGTCGTTAAGTGCAACTATTTCGAATGATACAGCTTAGTTTTCAGCTCCATGCAAAAATCCGTACCGATGAAGCGCTTTCGCTTCGTACCCTTTCGTGCCTTGTGCAACTAGCCGGTCTGTCTGGCGATGTTCTCTCTTCCTCGGATTTTACAAAACACTATATGAAGCTTTACATTAATTCGCTATTGGATCTTTTTGCTGAAGGTTCTTCTACACACTTATTAGTCTTGGCTTTGGCACTGTGGAATTTGAGAAGGAAATTGCCTAAGTTTCTTTCTCACCATTTCACCTTCATAATGTTAAAAAAAGTTAAACTGTTGACTATCATCGGTGTTTTTATGGCTAACGTTTAGGTCCACTCCCCCATGAAGTCAATCATTTCTGCACGATAGTGAATCGTCTCTTCCAGTATCGCCCAATTCAGATGATCATGCAGATTGGTCCCGATCTCAGGGAACGATTCTTGACTTACCTCTCACGATATATTGAACATCTTACGAAACAAGCGATGTACAAGGCAATTGTGAGTTCGGCTTTAGTCATATTCAACGATTGACTAGAGATATTGTTGAATAGGGCGCAGGTGAGCACGATGATCATCACTCAGTGGCATTACTGTATGATTCATGGACTTTGCTATTAAGAGGTCGATGGAGGTTGGAACTGTCTCAAGAGGAAGAAACAGTAATAGGTAAGCTGGAAGCTGGCAACTTTCTTTTTAGTAGCGAATTACGATGAATCCTAGGATTTCTACGATGGTGCAGACATATTTGCAAGACTCCGGACTGCAGGTGTCAGCGGTGGAGATCGAACCTCGTTATTATCCTTTCCAGGGGCTAACGTGTTTACCACCACACCATACGTGCGTGCCCTTCGTTCCCTTCGTTTAGCCTTTCTCTCAGCCGTCTTTAGGTTTTCTTCTCGGCAGGAAATACATCGGCGTATATTTCAAGGCTTTCGAAGAATCCTTTTGTTCTGCCTTTCTTAATGGGTTTAACTGTAACTACTGAAGTTGACTTGTCAACGTAATTGGTGAGAGAGTTTCCACTGACATTATAGGTTTTTTCTTTCATTACGTAGTGTAAACTTTTCGAAAGATCTGTCTAAATTGCGGATTATTTTTCTCAGCGCAACATTAAACTACATGGCCTGCAACAGTTTTACTGTTGTCTGGCATTTTAATTGTCAATATTTTCACTTCTACCACAACCACTTATCTACCTTATATGAGGGGTCTCGAGCCGGTAGTCGTGAGGCTACGTGGTGCATCTCCAGGTGGCGGATAGGAAATTAATCGCGGGCCAAAAACGACGTTTGATTCCCTGAAATGCAGATGAATTGAGGAGATGGGCCTTCGATTTGGCACATACTTTCTGTATTCGCTAGGTGTATGTATTTATTCATGTGGCTGTGAGTGCCTTCTCGCTTACGCGGATTGTATTCTACTAGTCAGTGCGGCCAAAAGCCTGCAATCAAGTGAGGACGAAGGAGGAGATTAGGAATCGCCTCCAACAAATAAGCTTGAACTTCTTGGACCCCAGGCCAGATCGAGCCATGGTTACCCTTTGCGCGGCTCGCGTACTGCGCACAGCGCCACTGTGGGTCATGTTCTTCGTTTCTCTCAGTTAGCTTTCATTTCATTTCTGTTTATCTAGCTCTTACTTCTGTTTACTTTCTCGTGTTTTCCACATTCGTGGAATAAAGAGGATTTTTAATATTAAGACAATGAACTCATCAATGGACCGAATCTACAGATTGTCAAAAGTTTTGTGGAATGCGTTCTTGGACCGCCTCTTGGTTGCAGGCCACCTGTTTACACCGAGGACGACGATGGAGAAGATGATAGAGTGGTATTGTTACTGAATGCCAAGAGTTTAGATCCTTATCACGAGTTCTGTACTCATTTAGCTTTTCAATGATCTGTTGATTCCTCTGGGAACAATGACATGCTACAGTGTTCGCGACTTTATGGATATGATGATTCAGTATGTCCTTATAAGTAGTGTCTTTAGGTATTTTTTTGGTGATTTGTGAACATTTTAGTTTGATCCGAGAGCGCGTAGCGGAATTCAGGACAATGGCGTCTGGTTCCACAGATCTAACCCGTCTACCATTTTGGCAGGAAGACTTGCACTGGATTTTGCTCATCATTAGTAAGGCTGCTCTTTATATCCCGTTACATCTTTTCTTTTTTACATTATCCATCATCACATTTGCTACGCGGGTCTCAGCACTTCTTGCACTTGATCCATGTTTCTTCTGGTTAATCATCTACAAAGGTCTTCAAACATTTCGCATCTTATTGTGGATGCTACTTGCGGATTTTGTCTCCTTTATGGATGTAGTAGAATTCTGTTGAGAAGCCCTGAAGATAGCCGACCTAAGGCGTTCCCACTTGTTTTGTGAGAAGGCGTTGGAGAGGTGATCGAACTAGAACCTTGCTTCCTGGTGGACTGTTTCATCGGGGTCACTTTTGAGAGTAATTTCTTATCCACTACTGTCGTTACTCGCACTTATGAAAGCCCTAATGTAACAATAATCGTTACGCGCTCTGGGGAAAATCCTGATGTAACAATAACTCAAAAGATCGACTTTATAAAAACCTCGGTACAATAATCGATATATGTGTGGATATTCCACGGCCGACTTTCTATTAACCTCAGCATTGATCAAGTAATTCTTTATACTCTTGTTGAGTAAACTCGAGGTGTTATTTTACTGTTTATTTAGGAACAAACTGACGTTTCGGCGGATTTCGCCTTCCTCAGGGCCAGGAAAGGTTAAGCTGAAAGCAATCTGGCTAGGCCGGATAGATTGCTGTCAACTTGACCTTTGCAGGCCCTGAGGAAGGCGAAATCAGCCGAAACGTCGGCCTGTGCCTAAATAAAGTATGTGTGTATATGTCCTTAGGAACTGCCCTTTTTTAGCCGACGCGAGGTTGGTACATACGTTCTTATTGTTGTTGTTGTTGTTGTTTTTGTTCAATGGCTGAGTTTTCGGCCACTTCTCCTTCTCAGAGCCTTCCCGTTGGACCCTCATCGCACGTGAACGTGACCCCTCGTTAATAACACACAGGTAGTCCAACGTCCAGGCTCTGAGGAAGGCGAAGTCACCGAAGAGTGTGCCACTGAACAAAGATAGCAGCAAGAACATCTGTACCAGCCTTGAGTCTTCCAAAAAAGGGCGGTTCAGAAGTGTAATAATATTTTTCCATGGTATTTACCTAACACGTTGTTAGTTGATATCAAACTATAACTAGCAAGTTGGTATAGAGCTTTACTAGCTTGTGCTTCGACGCTTTCGCTTTCGCCTTCTTCAGAGTTGCAGTGACTCGAATCGATAATACACAACCATTCGTTAACATGATCTGAGTCTTTGTTGTTGCACAGTATAGATTGCATTGGAATGGAGCGCCACTCGAATGAAGTACTCCGATTTGGTACTGCTCTGCTGTATAGGATAGTTGTTGATGTATTGCGATCCAATATGAACTACTTTCATGGTGGCAGAAATATTGGTGTAACAGTTTGGTTAAAAAATCTAAAGGCTACAGCTGGTGCTGACCTAAATACTCGCTGAATCGGCTGCGAACAAACTTGCAAACGATATTTAATCCTTTGAAACTTTGGAAAAATAAAAAATTCAGTAAATGGTGTAATTCAACAACGACCAGAAACTGACGTCACTATGAAGTATGTTGTATGTTTCTTTTGCACTTTAAAACGATCCATGTCTCGATCGCATTATGACGTGGTGTTGAAATGTGGATCTTGCACGATCACTGCAGACGTTCAACGTAGTTGGTTGACAGACGAAAAGCTCTTAATCACCTAAAGCGGAGTCTACTACGAAAAGCAGTTATGGTGACGCTTTGGTATTAGTGCACCTCAAGCTTCTACAATCTGGATAAACGATCACAGCAGGATTGCTCGTACAAATTTTATTGAAAGCATCGGAATTGCGCCATATATAACCTGCAATAGTCATCATTCGGAGGTTGAAGGGGGTATACTACAAAGCCCGGGACATTCAGCAGATCTCACCGAAAATACTATCTGCTACTTTTTCATGAACCTTGAAATTTCAAGGAATTTTTAAAAAATCGGCATTGGGGGAAATATTTCGAAGGATTTCATAGCGTCCACTACTTCAAGTTTTCATGTCACTGGAGATAAATTCATACTTTTTTGGCAACGTATCTAGTTTTTAACAATGTTCATTGTTATGAATAAACCATGGGCGTGTGTAGCGCAATGGTGGGAAGCTCCCTGCAATACACACGTGGAATCGATTCCCGCGCCCATGGCCCACCAATCCTCCATCCCTCGGGGTGCCGCAAATTGGTACCAGACTTGTCTGGGAGGATAGGAACTGGTTCGATTCATCGGTAGATCACCGCGAGTCATTGTAAAGGTCAGATGCATTCAGTCATCTCCAAACGATGTTTAATGAAATCGAAGGCGCATCCCTCAGGGGTTGATCAATGCCGAGAGCTTTATCCTTTATCCTTTATGAATATACAAACTTGCTGTTTATAATTCGCTCACTTGATTATCTTCCTTATAGTTAGTGAAGGTCAGTTCGAAACTTGTGGCTCATCCTTATTTTTCAGGTAATTCTATAGTAAGCGAAGACACTGATGGAACTTGTCGCACAGAACCAGAAGTGTTTGATAATTCCATTACGCTTGTAAAAGATAGAGGTCAAGTGTTCAGGTGAGTACTTTTATTTGGGACTAATTCAAATTTTGATTTTATTGTTTAGATTAGAAGATACTGACGCCTTCCTTACACGATGCATTGAAGACCCTGGTGCTGATCGCTCTGAAGCTGATACTTTGGTAGATCCATATTTACGGTAATGTTCTATTTTTCAGGTTGAGCGTTATTTTCGTTTTAATGTGAAGTGTACAAATGAAAAACTTTTTCAGTTTAATCGGTGAAGTGCTTGCATGGGCAGCTCTTGAACATCAGCTAGTATCCGAGGGTGCTGCGGAATTCGTTAGTCCTGAATTAACAAGGTTCGCACTGCTTAGAAAACTTTCTCGTTGCTACTTCTGGACACGAAAGTTCGATCATCTGGTTTAGATCATCGCTTCTGTGCATGAAAAGACTGCTGAGTGCTGCGAGCTGTTTTGTTGAACATGCAGTAGGTTTCATATTGGATCGTTATTTCGCTAATAACGTTCTCGATCTTTCGACTTCTCCTACAAGGGAACTTCTTTCGAAGCTGCTGTAGTTGTGTAAACTGCATTGTACTACAGGATGCAGATGCATTGATGCTACCTGTTCTTCCGCATGCCGGAACGTTTGCTCTACTTGTCGTAAAATTTGTTGTACATAAAGTGTTCACGGTTCTGAAGAAATTTGGTGGGGAGGAGAAGTGAGTTTCCACTGCAGTCCTGGTTTATTGTGGTTGTTGTATATACGCTTCCGTCTTATGTAGATACATATTAGTAATATTTTACTTTTTCAGATTGTGCTTGGACGCTGTAAATTTGCTTATTGGAATGATTGATCCGTATGCGACGTCCCTTGCATCAGCACCGGAGCTTTTTGATCATCTTGTTCAACTAGATATTGCAGCGTTGCCGAGCAGGTAAGTGGAGATGTTGATGCGTTGTCTAATTTTTGTTTAAGCACAATGACCAGCTACTGGTTTTTGACAACTGGTGTACATGGAGAGTTCAGAATATAACACTGAACCTGTAAAAGGGGTACCGCCCATTTCCATAAGCGTGTAAATGTTTCCTCTGAAATGTTTTTTTCAGTCTGGATTTGTAAATTAATATTTTATGAAGGGACCTTGTAAACGATGTTTGAGTCTTTAAAATTTTCAATGCTGGTGCTGCAATCATAAGCGTCAGCAACAAATTAGGGGAACTATCTTGCTATGTTCCACGAAATTCTGACTGTTCAATCGTTCAGCTATTCAGTGCACAATCTTCTACGAAAAAAAAGGTGAAAAAGTCTTTTAGACTCCAGAGTCAGGTTTTGCCTTTGTCGAATACGAAAAATTGAATTTTTTTCGCCAAAAATCCGTACATTTTGCTTTTTTTATTCGAGCTGATGAAGTTCATCATCATCTGAGTCATAATTTTAACCGTTTTTGTCTACTACCTACTCTTTTTGATGGCAGGGTATATTGCGAAATATAACTTTAATGAAGCTGAGATATTTGCAAAACTCAGGACCGCAGGTGTCACAATATACCCTGCCATCAAAAAGAGTAGGCAGTAGACAAAGACGGTTAAAATTGTGATTATAACTAAAGCCTCAGCTTAACTGGGTTCATTGCCGATTTGTGCTCCCCAGATCAATCCCGCTTTTGGGTGATTGCTGACGGCAAAAGATCGATAGAACTAGCTGAGAGACAGGCGAAACGAAGGACCCGCATGGTGTGGTGGTGAGCGCGTTACTCCCCGGAAAGGACAATAGCGCGTTCGTTCCTCACCATAGACACCTGAGTCATAATTCTTTAACGCTTGGCGCCCAAGCCCAATTTTAGATCGTTACCGGTATTTGCAGACTCGTCTTCCATTTAAACGTGATTGTGGTGGTTGTTGCTCATAGTGGTTTTTCATGAACTATGTAGTTTGATCAGCTAGGAATTTAAAAGCTTCATAGAGAAGTTCTTTGTGCTATGGGGGCATTGTATGTTCTTACTTACTACATGTCATTATGTTGGACCATATATCCACCTATAGCGAGGTGGTCGCAAGCGACTTGCGATGCACATGTCTCTGGTACGATTCGGTGCCCAGACCTTATCAAACCTTTCATAGCAACAGGTTTGGTAAATTGCTGTCAGACATGAGATGGTAGCAGCGCTGATTCGATACATGGGAAGACCATCTCAATTCATTGTTTGAGCTAGATGTATATTCTATCACCTCAAACAATACTAGATAATGACAAATGCATTGCTCATTTCTCAAGGATTGACGCCGACGCTTTCTCAACGCTTTATTCTTTGTTCTTTTACTTCGATGCTCTAAACACATTGCCATTTTTTTAGTCATACGTGACCACTCTTCACGTTTACTATGCCGATCCCAGCATATCCCACAATCGATTTGTTTCCTCGCATCCATTATCCACGAAGATCTTCCAACTCGACAATTTTCATTTCATCTTGAAATTCGTAGAATGCTGGTCCAGTCGATTCTCCCTGGCATCCTGAGATAGCCGGGCTGAAGCATTCCCAGTCGTATTTCAGAGTGATTTTTTTCCCGGACAAATGCGCTACCAATTTACCAACTCCGGAGGGTGAGAAACTTGGTTAGTCTGGAGCAGAATCGAACTAGCACTATGCTTGTGATTAATGACATCGCTGCCACTGTGCTATCCGCTTCTTAACACATTTCTATCAATAATCATAGTGTGAACTTTTTATTTACTGCCTGTTACAATTTTTCATGGCAGGATATTATGTGTGGCATAACCATAGTGATGCTGAGATATTTACAAAACTCTCGACCGCAGGTGTCTCCGGTAAGGAACAAATGCGCTATTACCCTTATTATAAAAAGTTAGCATTGTAATTTCGACTACAGCCACAACTAAACTGGGTTCGTTGCCGATTTGTGCTCCCCAGATCAATCCCGCTGACGGGTGATTGCTGATGGCACTTATCGATAGAACTAGTTGAGAGACAGGCGATACGAAAGACCCGCATGGTATGGTGGTGATCGCGTTATCCCACGGGAAAGGTAGCGCGTTCGCTCCTCATCGTAGACACCTGCGAACTGGAGTCTTGCAATTATCTCAGTGTCATTGTAATTGCCATCAGTTTTTGAATTTCTGTTTCGCAACTTTTGTTAGATTTATTTAGGTACTTCCTATACTGCCCATTCCCTCATTCCGATCACTAGTGAAATAACAGTCAATTACCAGCTTAACAAGATGAAATGTCCTCAACTGTTTAGTTTCAGTGCTCAAAGTGCAGTAGGCTTAGCGAGCAAACTGCTACCAGAGACATTTTTTTGCAAATTGTTAT
>MQTX01000467.1:0-40777 GCA_009735665.1 Angiostrongylus cantonensis | reverse complement strand
CCAAATCGGGGCAATAGAAACAGAGAGTCTATTTCCTGGATCCACCTGCGTCTGAGGAAAGCAAATTTCGATTTTGGTTCGCGACCAACCCGTTATCCGCCATCTGGGGACGCATCACGTAGCCTCGCGACTAACCGGCTCGAGATCCTTCATATGAGGGAGATCGGTGGGGCTCTCAGGCAAATACGAGTTGGATTTCACAGGATTTATTAGTATACAATAGTTGATTCTTTGGCGGTTTCGCCTTCTTCAGAGCCTGGAAAGGTCAAATTGACATGCGATCTACTGAGCCAAGCAATTTCGTATCTTCAGCAGATAACACTTAGCACATCCAAACAATTTCGCAACCTTAGCAGATAAGACATAGCACATAAATCTGAATTTGTACACGAAACAGCTTTTTTAAACATCCACGTGTCATTCGTTGTAAGTTTTCCAACTGGTTGGTAGAGAGCAGCCGCATAGACTAATACATGGGCAAGGAACGTGCCCTGGTCAGGTCATGGAATCAAGCTGATTCTAGACGCGAGTTTTGATAACCGTTCCAAAAGAGGGACTATGTTAAATCCCATTGATGATTGCGTACTCTGTAAACGCAGATCCATAGCGAACAGACCTTCCAAAGTGTCGAGCATCAGCGTTCAATTAGAAAGCTTACGGAGTCTCTTCATCGATCATGTTTTCTATGCCGCATAGCCTCTTTGGAAGCAACATTTTTTCCTCACGAAGTTTAGTTATCAAAAAAAATTTCATCAGTCAAATTTTTTCTTTGAATTGCTATGCGTGGAGAACAGCTCTTTGGGTGCCACATTGAATATAACATCTGTGTCGAATATTCTATCGACAAATGCAAGAAATGTGGTGGAAAACTGATGTAAAGTGGATTACTATACAGCCAACAGAAACACTCGAGACTATTTACGCAACTATAGTTCACTTTGGCTGCAGTGACTGCATTGAATTTTAGAACAAAAATGATGAATTCGTTGTATGCGACACATAGGCGCAGGTGGTCAATGTGCGTTCCGCATCGCATCAGCAACTTTCGCCTCAATTTGGCAGCCAAAAGATGATCACAGAATAAGCGAGAACAGGGTTAGATTTTAGTTTTCTTTTGTTGATAACTGTTTATTTATGCCTGTCTACAATTCATGCTTTGGGAAGGCCTGAATAGGAAACCGCTATAGGAAATTTCAGCAATAAAGTCGTCTCTGCATAGCGCAAAATGGTTGGTCTTGAATTATGTCAACCACATCACATCCGAAACCTGACCACCATGCCGCAACAATATCACCGGCATAAACTAAGTGGTTAGTCCGGGTGACCAAGTAGTAGTCGGTTCTCCAGCCCTTTAATAATTGAAGAAATTCAGTGTTATGCCACAAATGGATTCGAATAATTTCAGTTTTGCCTTTTTTGAGCTTCCTACAGAAAATTTCTGTATCATGTAGAGAATTCTCTACCAACCTAATCAATACGTTCGATGGATCGATGCATATTGCGCTACTGCAGCGAGCACCACGTAGGTACCCTGCGTCCATAACCCGTCTTAGCCATTCCTCTATCATATAGAGAATTCTCTATCTACCTAACTAATACGTTCGATGAGTCGATGGAGACCGCGTTGCTACAACGTCGCGCGCGTGCCCTGCGTCCATGTCCCGTTCTGGTCAATGCACATGCCGCTCGTATGGACATTGGGCCCACAAGCGTCGTCATTTGGGCCGGAGACGTTTCATTTATTCCATCATTAATTTCCTCTCGCTCAACCCTTCCTTGCTAATGGCATTGAAATCTCCAATGATGACCTTGAAGAACCTATGGTCTTCTCTGTAGAACTTCTTAAAGTCCATGTAGAATGCTTCGACTTCTTCTTCGTTACATAGTTTGATGTTGGCGCGTAAACGACGAAGATTTTCAAAGCCGGTATTGATTCACATCTTTTTAATCGTAAACGACCGTTTCGTGTTGTGAGCTGTTCGAATCAATCGATGTTCATGGACAAACTCGTGTTGACAAGAACGCATACACTGCGAACAGTTTTTCTGCAGTGTCATAGACGGCGTTGAATACGTGGTGTCGCCTCGTCTCGGCCACGCCGATAGCGTCGTACCTTGTCATTCTTTTTGCATGAGCAAATCTTCTTTTGAGGAATCGGATGCAAGTGTACGCACATTGTAGGTACAGATCGTCACCATAGTTTTTCGTGATCCAGGCAGCTTCCATTGGCTCTGAGATTTTACCAGTCTCTTTGTAGTCGTCCTACCCAACTCTGCGTAATTGGGGCTCATTCAGGGTGAGGGGAATAAAGCCCGTTTTTTTTTACTGTGTTTAGGATTTTGATACCCACGTATTGCTTGCTGGGCTCTGAACGTGAAAGCTGGGTATGCTCACGGGTGCCTTACCAGGTCCTTTCAGAGTGGACATAAAGCTCATTTGTTGGAATCGATTCCTAACCGCCTCCCATATGCTCCTCTGCCACTTGATTGCAGGCTTTTGGCCGAATTGACTGGTAGAATGCAATTCGCATAAAACAAGAGCGCACTCACACACTCATGCATGAATAGGCCTGGCCAATACAAAAAGTATGCGCCAAATCGGGGCAATAGAAACAGAGAGTCTATTTCCTGTATCCACCTGCGTCTGAGGAAAGCAAATTTCGATTTTGGTTCGCGACTAACCCCTATCCGCCATCTGGGGACGCGCCAAGTAGCCTCGCGACTAACCGGCTCGAGATCCCTCCTATGAGGAAGGTCCGTGGAGTACAAGGCAAATACGAGTTTGATATCACAATGTGCGTTCCGCATCGCATCAGCAACTTTCGCCTCAATTTGGCAGCCAAAAGATGATCACTGAATAAGCGAGAACAGCGTTAGATTTTAGTTTTCTTTTGTTGATAACTGTTTATTTATGCCTGTCTACGATTCATGCTTTGGGAAGGCCTGGATAAGAAACCGCTATAGGAGATTTCAGCAATAAAGTCGTCTCTGCTTAGCGCATAATGGTTGGTCTTGAATTATGTCAGCCACATCACATCCGAAACCTGACCTCCATGCCGCAACAATATCACCGGCATAAACTAAATGGTTAGTCCGGGTGACCAAGTAGTAGTCGGTTCTCCAGCCCTTTAATAATTGAAGAAATTCAGTGTTATGCCACAAATGGATTCGAATAATTTCAGTTTTGCCTTTTTTGAGCTTCCTACAGAAAATTCCTGTATCATATAGAGAATTCTCTACCTACCTGATCAATACGTTCGATGGATCGATGCATATTGCGCTACTATATAAATTTTAACGCATGAATTCTGTAAGTTAAAGTGATAAACGGTCATGGTTGTGAAATGAGATCAATAACGGAAATAACGAAGCATTGGAATGTTATGACAACAATGAAGCATTGGTGATGATGTTACGGCCACAGCGCAAGAATACGAAGGGTTGTGAGAAACCTCAAACTTGGGTAATTCAACCTTTGTACACATTAACATAACAACAACAACAACATACTATAACGATATAAATTTTAACGCATGAATTCTGTAAGTTAAAGTGATAAACGGTCATGGTTGTGAAACACTTTGGCTGCAGTGACTGCATTGAATTTTAGAACAAAAATGATGAATTCGTTGTATGCGACACATAGGCGCAGGTGGTCAATGTGCGTTCCGCATCGCATCAGCAACTTTCGCCTCAATTTGGCAGCCAAAAGATGATCACTGAATAAGCGAGAACAGCGTTAGATTTTAGTTTTCTTTTGTTGATAACTGTTTATTTATGCCTGTCTACGATTCATGCTTTGGGAAGGCCTGGATAAGAAACCGCTATAGGAGATTTCAGCAATAAAGTCGTCTCTGCATAGCGCAAAATGGTTGGTCTTGAATTATGTCAACCACATCACATCCGAAACCTGACCACCATGCCGCAACAATATCACCGGCATAAACTAAATGGTTAGTCCGGGTGACCAAGTAGTAGTCGGTTCTCCAGCCCTTTAATAATTGAAGAAATTCAGTGTTATGCCACAAATGGATTCGAATAATTTCAGTTTTGCCTTTTTTGAGCTTCCTACAGAAAATTTCTGTATCATGTAGAGAATTCTCTACCAACCTAATCAATACGTTCGATGGATCGATGCATATTGCGCTACTGCAGCGAGCACCACGTAGGTACCCTGCGTCCATAACCCGTCTTAGCCATTCCTCTATCATATAGAGAATTCTCTATCTACCTAACTAATACGTTCGATGAGTCGATGGAGACCGCGTTGCTACAACGTCGCGCGCGTGCCCTGCGTCCATGTTCCGTTCTGGTCAATGGACATGCCGCTCGTGTGGACATTGGGCCCACAAGCGTCGTCATTTGAGCCGGAGACGTTTCATTTATTCCATCATTAATTTCCTCTCGCTCAATCCTTCCTTGCTAATTGATTTGCTTTGTGCGTGAGGATATTAAGTGAAATCCTTAGCTTTCACATTCCTAATACATTGTCATCGTTCAATCTCGTGCGATTTGCCTTGTGTAGGTTAACATAAGCTGAATGCTTGCATTGCTCACAGGTACCTTGCAAACAATTTTTCACAATTTTTTCGATACCTACCAACCGACGAACGCTATTCATATTCTTGCGCTGTGGGTCGCTACATTGGTGCACTGGCCGGAAATCGAACCCGGGTCGCCCGCGTGGCAGACGACCATTCTACCACTGAACCGTCAATGTAGCGGGATGATAAAGTCACTCGATTGGGATGAGAAAGGCATTCGTATTGATAGAAAATTCCTATCAAACCATCGTTTTGTCCACGATATTGTCATCTTCTCAAGAAGTACTAACAAACCAGAGAAGATGATCAACGAGCTCAACAAAGCTAGGAGAAAGATTTGATTTCGCATTAATCCAAAGAAGACCCAGTTCATGAAAAACCCATGATGCGAAGGCGAAAAAATCTAATGGGATGGGCTCCTTTATTGCGAATACCACCTCGTACGTTTACCTTGGGCGATCAATGATCATGGAAAACAGCATG
The DNA here is from genome assembly GCA_009735665.1 of Angiostrongylus cantonensis. Lineage (NCBI taxonomy): Eukaryota > Metazoa > Nematoda > Chromadorea > Rhabditida > Metastrongylidae > Angiostrongylus > Angiostrongylus cantonensis. Next base: position 35,751 of record MQTX01000467.1, on the reverse strand, counting down.
AAAGAGGAACTAGTCAGAAGAAAAAGAGTAGCTTGGGCCCCATACGGGTTTTTCAAAGAAGCCACCAACCATCTGAAGAACCCGAAAGTCCGCGCTCATCTCTTCGATACTGTGGTCCTCCCAGCACTTGTAGTAGTGCGGAGACGTGGGTTGGTGCTTCAACTTTGTCAAAAATATTTCGAACGTCTCACAGTGCGCTTGAACGATGTTTTCTGAAACATAACTAACACTCTCAACATCTAGCCGTAATGCGAAGCTTCAAAAACTGTCACATCTTCGAGATCCAGGAAAATATACATCGACAGTGAAACATAGATGAGCCGGTCACACAATGAGGAAAACAGACGACAGTTGTACGAAAAGAAAAGTAGAGTGGACTCCAAGAGAGTGTAAACGTTTCCTTGAACGTCCACCTACACGTTGGGCAGACGTGCTCGTAAACAAAGTTAACTACAATTAGCTGATTAGCTGATTACACAACACAGATCACGGTATGAGACTCGCACGCGCTACTATGCTCGAACATGATTACGACCATAGATTACGATTGAGAGAAAAAGGATCAAATGGACTATGTGCTGGGATCCGCACAGCTGGTGAAGACGGGCCGTACTATCATTCGAGTAAGTAAGTTCATCAATAAAGAATACTTATTTCTACAGCATGTTTGACACCACGAGAAATCCAGGCACTAACGGCTCTTCGGCGCGTGTGGCGCAGTGGTTGGAGGGGCCACATCGACGCGCACGCGGAATGCGCCCATGGCCCATCAAGCCTTCCATCCCTCCGGGGTCGGCAAATTGGTACTAGACTTGTCAGGGCGGATAGCAGAAGTGGCACGATACATCGGCAGGCCACCTTGAGTCATTGTAAAGGCTAGATACGCATTCAGTCATCTCCAACGATAGGTAATAAAATCAGATGCATAGCGTCTGTTCCGGTATTCGTAAGGTGCTTTGCAATGTGCTTCAAGAACTGGGAAATATTAGAGTGGAAAACCACGCAATCCTTTCCTTTGGTTTGTCTACCTAGCTAAAAATAGGTGTTTCCTTAAATAATGACGTATCCTTCTACGCAGGATAAATGCTGAATAATAATTTTTGAGTTTTGACGAGTAAGTATAAGACGGAATATGTTGCTAAACCAACTTAGCTGCCAATAACTGATGGTTTGAACCAGCTGCCCGTGCCATTTTAACCCATTCGCGGTTCAATTTTCAGTATGTACATCTGAACTCATTCTCAGACTATGGGCAATAAGTTGAAGGATCTTCAAGATTCTTTTACATTATCTCAACATCTAACTGATATTATTGAGCTAATGCGAAGTTGGTATAGTTGCGTTGTTGTTGGTGGTCGATAGATGACACTTTGGCGCTTTCGCCTTCCCCGGAGCATGGACGCATTTTGTACAAAATAACATTATACTTCAGTGAAAAAACCACGGCATTAATGAAGATCTCAGGTATAAATGAACGCTAAACAGATCAAGAACTACTCACCGTGGTGTTAAGAGTGAGGCTATCCACGTGAACAACACGTGGGTCGACAAGCGAAACGTAGACTGGTCAAGAAATCAGTGTGAAACAAGGCCCTGAATCACGCGTGGTAGTGACGGATTGGTACTCATTCGCTATGAGAGATTCTGAACGAGAAGCTCCAAGTAATTTGTGAAAATTATTGGTGAAAATTATGAGTGATGAGCATATTCCATTCATTCATTGTTTCTGCTGACCTTGTTTAGCTACTAGTGTTCAGGCCTAAGCATCTGTTCGTGCACGACAACCGAAGGTTAAGTGTTACACTAGCTGCTGTATGAAGTTGGAAAAATATGGTGATATCGAAATTCTTATACGATATGCCATGCAGGTCCGTACTTAATGTACAGTAAAAGTGCAAAGCTTGCGTTTTCGACTCCTGTGCGAGAATCGTGACACGTACTTGAAAGACCTCCCGCATATTTCTTTGTTGGGTCTTATGCGCGCCTAGTGGGGTATTTGGTTTACGTTTGCTGACTAGGTGTTTTTTATGCAGGCACAAAAGGGTCTGCGCGTTTTGCCAATGTATTCATCTCCTCACGTTTAACATGACCACATTACATCTCATTCTATGAATCCGTTGCGCGCTTTACTTAACAACTACTTGAAGATTGAAGGCAGTGCCAGATATCTGGAAAAGGAATGTTATTTTTGACAATTGTATACAACATCCACGTCCAACGATGATATCACCATGGCTTGAATTCTGCGGAACTGGTCCGTGGAAAAAAATAGCCCTATTGGCTTTCTATTGGCAAAAAATGGCCATATTGGCTCTCACGATACCTCGAGCGACAGTTTTTGGTAGTTGTAAGACTTATATCATCGACAACATTACCAGCTTGTGAAAGAGGATATTTTAGAATTCATCTAGAGAAATGACGATGCCCCTGTAATCCACATTTTATGAGAGTTCATTTTCCAACGCCGTTGAGAGCATGCGAAAGTGCAAGACCAGTTCTTCTCCACTGTCGTAGACGGCGCTGAATTGGTGGCGTCATCTCGTCTCGACCTGGCCGATGACATCGTACCTTATCACTCTTGCTTGCATATGCGTGGACTCGGATGCAAATGTACATGCATTGTAGGTGCAGATCGTCACTATAGTTCTTGATCCAAACAGCTTCAATTGGCTCTGAGATTTTAGCAGCCTCTCCGCACCCGTCCTACCCAACGCTGCGAAATTGGGGGCTCTTTCGGGGTCAACGGAATGAGGCCCGTTTTTTTTTTACTGCATTTAGCATTTTTGATACCCACGTACAGCTTGCTGGGGTCTGAAAGTGGAGGCTGGTTATACTCATGACCAGCTTGCGAGGTTCTGTCAGAGTGGAAATGGAGCTTATTTGTTGGAGGCGACTTCTAACCACTTCCCATATACCTCCCTGTCCCTCGAGTGCAGGTTATGGGTCGAATTGACTGGTAGAATGCAATCTGCATAAAGCGAGAACGTACCCATATACGCATTCATGAATACACCTAGCAAATACAGAAGGTATGTGCCAAATCGGCGCAGCAGAAACAGGAAGCCCATCCCCTAGATCCACCTGCGTTTCAGGAAAGCAAATGTCGCTTTTGGTCCGCCATTAACCCCCTACCCGCCACCTGAGGCGTACCACGTAGCCTCGTGGCTAACCGGCTCTAGATCCCTCACATGAGGGAGATCCGCCTTATAAAATAGGGTAAAATGTTGTAAGAGTTGTGAATGCTTTCTTTTACTGAGGGTTAATTTGCTCGCGTCTAAATGCGCACTTTGAGGACGTTTAGCCTTAGTGGACCTTACGTAAACGTTTATAGACCTCTTCTCCGTGATATGTCATCTATTCGCGGCCACAAATTGCCCTTTTCTCTAAACCTTGTAATTTTGACTAAAGTGGTTTTGATCGATGAACTCGTTTATAAAACTACTTCCCGGTGTCCCACGGTCAGCCTGAACAATGTCTGTCCTAGACCGTCAACCTTGCAGTCAATCTCCTCCTATGTGGGTGGAAGGAAGATTTGCCACAGTGCGGCTTTCATACCGGAACGGCCATGGATTCTGATACTAGTTTACTCTAAGCTGGTCTTCCAAGAAGCCAGAATGAGAGATCCTTCAGCCGAGGAGACCGTACCGATGGAACAAATTCCCCCGTTTGCATTGCTGCCAGACACCCAGCAACACTTCCGTTATGAGGCAGGCTGCTTCAGGTGTTTCCAGTATGACAACATAATCGTTTTGCACCTTTTATCAGAAAATGTGCTAGCACCAAACGCTCACAGTAGTAGATAAAGGCCTTGATTCAAATTTTTTTTTTTGCGGTAGACTTCCTCCATCTGATAGTAGAACGCTTTTAATTCGTACTCATCAGCTGCGTCGGTTGGTGAGTAGCAGTTGATGATGGTGATCTTCTTGTGATGCGTCAGTTGAAGACGGAGGACGGCAATGCGAGGGCAAAGGATCTCGAATGAGTCGACGAGATGGACAAATGACGGGTGTACAACGAAGCCTACGCCGCCGATATTTCGTGACGGGACCTTCCCTCCATGGATCACAAAAAGTGGATCACATAAAATTTAATGCGATCTGAAGCTGCAAGAAGGACGTGAAAATCGGCGTCTGTGGAGGGCATTCTGGCATTATACGAGCATAGTAAGACCATGGTGCTCCGTGCGTGTGTTCGTCAGATCCGGTTCCAATGACGCCCTGCGCAACCCGAGATTTTCTGACCTTTCACCGGTCGTCTCACCGCCTGACGTCATACGCAGGAGCACACAGTGTGCAGGGTACTGAGTTTGGCCTATTGCTAGTCGTGCAACTTGGTCCCACACGCCCTTGTAGAAACACTATGGAACGCATATCAAGCCCATACAATGATTCATAGTGGCCTACCGATGTGCCGAGCTAGTGCTGCTATCCTCCCAGGCAAGTCTGGTTCTGATGTGCCAACCTCGGAGGGATGGAAGGCTTGGTGGGCCGTGGAAGCAAAAACTGATTTTACATGTGTGTCGCAGTGTGGCCTCCAACCACTGCATCTCACGCGCCCTAGTGGAAACCCTGTAGAATTATCAAAGCCTGAAACTAAATGCTCAATGTGAAAAGAGCCGTCTTTTTGGAAAGAGCTAGATGATATATCTAATCCATGCAATAACTTACGATGCCTTATCGAAGTGTGAAGGCAGTGTTTTTAACTCAAGGCAGTTCTTCCACCAAATACTGATGGGAAGCTTAAAGAGGGCAGAACCGAAACCATTTGTGCCATAACATTGAATTTCTTCTATTATTATTGGGTTGGAAAACCGACTACTACTTGGTCACCCGGACTATCCACTTAGTTCATGCCGGTGATACTGTTGTGGCAAGGTGGTCAAGTCTCGATTGTGATGTGGTTGGCATAACTCAAGACCAACCATTATGCGCTAAGCAGAGACGACTTTATTGTTCAAATTTCCTATAGCGGTTTCTTATCCATCATTGGAGATTTCAATGCCAAGATATGACCAAGAAGAATGTCTCCTAATGGAGAGTACCATAACAAAATAGACCACACTATAGTCAACAGAAAGTTTCGCCTAACCCATGTTGCTGTTGTCCCAAAATTCTGAACGGAATTAGAGCACTGTCTCCTTCATGAAGATTCTATTTTTCGCGGAAAGAAAAAAAGCAGCAAAATTCAAAAACCGAAATCCCAGAACCACCAGAACCTGGGACTTAATCTACTCGTTACTCGGCTATCACACAAACGAGGGAAGGGATCCTATGCTCCGACCTGAGCCACAGATCAAAAATCAATGATGCCGTGCTTTACGACAGACTGTCGAAGTTAAGGTGGGCCGCACACGTGAGGAGTATCAATGACCATTGATGGACAAGCGCCGATAGTGACCGGATCCTCCGGGATGTCAAACGTACTGCAGGAAGATCACCGACCCGATAGTCAGAGTTCTTCACCAAGAGACTAGAAAGGAGATATGATGACTCAAAAGGCCAACTTTTTATAAATCTCGGCATGTATAATTGATACACTTATTTATGATCTTATAAACTGATCTTCTTCAGCTGATGCGAGGCCAGGCCTATTCATGCATGAGTGTGTGAGTGCGCTCTTGTTTTATGCGAATTGCATTCTACGAGTCAATTCGGCCAAAAGCCTGCAATCAAGTGGCAGAGGAGCATATGGGAGGCGGTTAGGAATCGCTTCCAACAAATGAGCTTTATGTCCACTCTGAAAGAACCTGGTAAGGAACCCGTGAGCATACCCAGCTTCTACGTTCAGAGCCCAGCAAGCAATACGTGGGTATCAAAATGCTAAACACAGTAAAAAAAAAACGGGATTTATTCCTCTCACCCTGAATGAGCCCCAATTACGCAGAGTTGGGTAGGACGACTACAAAGAGACTGGTAAAATCTCAGAGCCAATGGAAGCTGCCTGGATCACGAAAAACTATGGTGACGATCTGTACCTACAATGCGCGTACACTTGCATCCGAGACCTCGATAGAAGGCTTGCTCATGCAAAAAGAATGACAAGGTACGACGCTATCGGCCTGGCCGAGACGAGGCGACACCACCTATTCAACACCTTCTATGACCTACAGAAAAACTGTTTCTCGGAAAATGCGACAGTAGAGGACTAGGCAGTGTATGCGTTCTTGTCAACACGAGTTTGTCCATGAACATCGATTGATTCGAACAGCTCACAACACGAAACGGTCGTTTACGATTAAAAAGATGTGAATCAATACCGGCTTTGAAAATCTTCGTCGTTTACGCGCCAACATCAAACTATGTAACGAAGAAGAAGTCGAAGCATTCTACATGGACTTTAAGAAGTTCTACAGAGAAGACCATAGGTTCTTCAAGGTCATCATTGGAGATTTCAATGCCAAGATATGACCAAGAAGAATGTCTCCTTATAAACAAACACCTTTTTTGACGTATAAGCCTTGCCTTTCTAGCACTATCGAACATATCGGACTGCTACTCGTCAATAATGCTGTGCACAACGGCTTCACTCTTAAAGGCGACTAATGACTTGGACACATCCCATTTAATGACGATTTTAGGACATTCGTTTTATTCAAATAATATGAATCATTACGTTTTATGTGAACGGAGATGCACTGAGGAGAACATGTGCAAAGGCTGTGGTTATATTAGTTAAGCGAAACTATTAGTTTACTATGAGGTAGTCTGTTTCACAGTAGTTTACAAATTTCTGAACATACTGTTCTATATAAAATTAATCTGTGAAACAAATGCAGCTACGAGTGGAGCCGATTAACTTTGCCCACGAACATCTCCGTCACACGTGTAGATGGCCGTCCTAGGAAACAACTGCATTCGGGTGTGGTCTACTCTGTAGTTCTTTACGTTCATCTGTCGTCGGTTTTTATTATGTGATCGGCTTATTTGTGTTTCGCTAATGATGCATATTTTCATTAATCAGATTGCACTGGATTTCTAGGATCGCAGCTACGCCTTCGGATTTGATTTTGAGAGTGCCATTTAAATTCCATAAGGCGTCTTTCAAGTGCTCGCTGAGTAGTGCGGAGCATCCTCGACGTGCTTGAAGTATCATCCCACGTCTCTGCTGCAAAATAAAGGGCTGGCAAAACCGCTGAACTAGAAATGTGAGTGCAGGATTTCTGGTTCCTAGTTAGGGACCATTGGAGTTAAGGTATAGTGTTATTGTGCATATATACACAGATATATTTGGCACTATACACTTATACATACATGGGGTTTCTACTTTGCTTCAAACATCCTTCCTCCACAATGACCTATTTTCAGGGAATAGGAATTAAGTGTGCCAAACATGAGCACTCTAGCGCTGCAATTTAAACCGAGATAGGGAAGAGTCGCACGAATTTTTTTTCTATTTTCTATTCTAATTATTCCTTCTAATTATTTTTCTTGTATTCGGCACACCTTTGAAAAGAATCTTCATTTTCTTTATCTTTTAGCAAGCTATTGAAAACAGTTTGATGTAGAGAGCTTATTACTACAATCGTAGTGTTTTCGTAACTAATCGATGTAACGATAAGTGAAGATTGCCTGCATAACGCCGCGTCTGTTGAATAGAATCACAGACAAGCGATTGGAGCTGGAGATAATGGGATCTCCGCTGCCATCTGCCGAGCAAAATCTGAAAAAAATATAAAGACTTGTGCTGGCATCCACAGTTAACAATTATTGACGATTACCGGTAGCCTGTCAGCTTCTGATCTTTCTGAGCCTTAATTTCGACCCCTCCATAGACACATCCAGGATAATCATAACCTGGTGAGACTGACTTCAAATACACCTCGATTCTCTTTTTTTGGGGTGCCTGAATGCTGTCATATTCTTTCTTTAACGATAGTAACACTTAGTAAAATCCCACCCTGATGACGTAATTGCAAAAATTGAATTGATCTATAAGACCAGTTCCAAAACCTAGCCTGTAGGCTAGTGGTCGTTCCTTGCTCGTTGCCTCGAGATCCTCTCCACATCCTGGTGGCTGGAATAAAGTCAGTTTTCTCATCGGACTTACATTATGCGGTTTCCTACCCGTCGATCACACAATGCACCACCGTATCCTCCGGGGCAAATGCATATGGAACAATTTCGAGGATGAGGAAATCCTTCATTCAAACACTTGGCAGATGTCGACTTGTTACACCTCGCTAAAAGGCTATGACATTTTCAGTAATACTGACGTTTTGCACAAGATTTTGAGAAGCCCGACCATTGCATCCGTAGCGTTCGTTGATCACAAATATATCGGAGAAGGAAACTATTGGAGACCCCATAGTCTTTTGATAAAAGGGATTTCTTGCAATCATGGTAGCCATGCTGTTAGCAGAAAAACTAAAAAATGCATTACAAGCGAACTTGGTGAAAAATCTCAAGATTAGTAAATGCACATTTGCTCGTCGTAATGCATGATACTGCCGTAGTCGTAAGTGAGTCCATACACCTCGGCGTATGTGGGAGGCACTTTTGTGAATTCGCCGAAGAAAGACGACTAAATGGGTGGCATAATCATTAAAAAACACCTTTTATTATTTTTAGATGGACCCACATCTATATTGCGCTTGACGACTTGAATATAATTGTCGCGATCAAATCGTGCCATTGTGTGGTAAAGTCCAAGGGCATGACCAATCTCGTGCACGGAAAACATTTCCTAAAACGTGTAACGGAGATGCTGTGACTCCCGGAAAAACGTTGAGGAAGCGTATTCGGCTTCTAAATATCATATTAAATACTCCATTCCACCTCACAACCATCATCGAGTGAAAGAAACTGATCCCCGCCGAGTTTCCCGATATCCGACCAACATTCGTCTTCTTTGACAACGATAATCTTGTCCTGAGCTGCAAATGGCTAGTACAGGAAGCAATTCGTCTGTTAGTTGACATGGGACGAACCATTTTTGTCTTCTGTAAAATCCACACAAGTGGATTCTTTCCAAACCTGCACGCCCATTTTGAAACATTTTTTCACCGCGTTGTCTGCAACTACCGCTTTTAAACTAAACATATGTGTGAATAAGAAATTCAGCAAAAAATTATTTTTTTTGCTATGGAATGGAAAACTCTGAATGTTCTGGTAAAGGCAAAATCAACAAAGAGCAGTCACTCTCATGGAATTATTTTGATCCCAAAACTCTGTGATGATCTAAGTCCTTATTTGTTGCCTTCTACAGTTTTTTTTCACGGCAATGTATTACGTGGAATACAATCACATTGATGCTGAGATATTTGAAAGACTCCAGACTGTAGGTGTCTCCGGCGTCAGACACCTGCGGCTCGTAGTTTTACAAATATCTCCGCGGCGATTCTTAAGCAACACAATAACTCAAGTGGTGGGACGACCACGGAGAGGCCACAAAATCACAACGCGTCACGAGAACCGGATCTGGCGAACACACATGTAGAGCGTCTCATCTATGCTGCTTTTTATTCCTCATTCAAAGTAGCAGAACAGTTTTCTCAGACGTCGTTCCCACACACTCTTCTTGAAGACGCATAAAAGAGAGAATAATGCTAGGAACGTGCTGTCGATCGGCATAGAACTTGTTCTGAATCTGCCTCGATTCCTCAAACAAGGGAGTGAAACAAGGAGCTAGTTTACTGCAGCAGTTTACAGCTTGGAACGGCTAGTAATAACTGACAGTCGCAAAGGGGATTTGCAGGAGAATCTCTACCCATACAGAAAGGTGTTTGACATGACGACACTATGTCATCAAAAACGTTAAATACCGCACTGCATTGGGCAATAAAGTACCACTCGGACATGATGATAATAGGCGTAAGTATTAATGAAAGATTTCCATCAAATCTTCGTTTAGCCATCAACAACGCCAGTTTTTTAAAACTATGAACGAAACAAAGACGATGATCAACGAGCTCGACAAAGTGGAGAAAAAAAGCTCAGAGTACACATGAATCCGTAGAGAATCCGATCGGTAAAAAATCCGCCTTCCAAAGGTGAGCAAATCAACCGAAATGGTTCTCTGATTACAAAAGTTATCTCGTACGTATACCTTAGGTTATCAATGCAAACGGGAACCCAACATATAGAAATGAACATAAAGAACAACATCCAGAACACGGTATGAGATTTGCGCGGGCCACTATAATCGGATCAGAAAACCACCATGGACGAGGAATTTAAGGCAACGACCAACAAAGTGCTTGAGTAGGTAGGAGTTCAACCTAGAAAACTTGTCGATTCGTAAAAATTTAAAACAGCTTCTTAAGCTTTAAAAAGCTTTTTACCAAATAGAGGAGAATAAGTTTACCAGAAACTAACCTGATGTGTTGAAAGTATAGAAAACACCGTTTTGCCAAGTCCTGTTCTTATTTCCGTAGTCTTTAACTACTTGCCTTTTTGCACGAGTTTTTCTCACGTTGTTCATGACAATTTGTCCGGCTTCCACGCTTAACACAATCTGTCATGAAGCTCGGATTCGCCAAAGCTTGCTATATGTTGTAAATTACTTTGTCAACACGGTATCGTTTTGCATCAAAGCTCGTCCAGTACCTCCTGCTGAATTTATCGCATGGATCAGTTTATTTAAATTTGGGTCGTTGTGATTTGACTTCGCCGTCATCTCCTGTTAATGTTATCGTTGAAATTAAAGTGTGTGAAGTGTGGAGAATATAGAAGCGGCACCTCCTCGTTTTCACTTACAACGTTCGGATGTTCTGCGGACGATCCATTTTCCTTGGTCAATGTTTCCATTAAAGCGAGAAAGTTGTGACCAGAAGTGGAAACTCCGAAGTCATTTTCAATCTAAAAGCGTTCATATTATAACAGTAAATTATTTATTCATATGTAACACAGACGTCATGAGGTTGGGCCTTTCATTCACCTGGCCATCTTCACGACCATGGAAGAAATCCCTCGCTTTCCTGGCGGAATCGACTATTTCACAGTGTGTCATCACGGCAACTGCGATGAGCAACTGAGTTGTTCTCATCTTTAAATATTCTGAATTTAATGTGTTCGATAACAGAAAAAATCACGGCAAGTTGTGAGCGCCTTAAACGGTTTACCCTATCCACGATTATTTTTAGTTATTATTACGATGCATAACCTTTTCCTTGCAGTCAATTGTTTTTCACGGTAAGCTCTTATCTGACACACAATATTAAAGATACTGCGACTTTGATGCAAGGACGGTGGTGGATTGTGACATAGGTTTACTTTCAGCTGTTATCTCTGACCGAAACCCCGGATTCCTTAGCATGAAAGACTCTGCCGAGGGAGCGAACCCCTTCCTTTACTTGGCAGCCCGACACCAAAGAAAACCTCTCAGTTACGATGAGGCGATAAACCTTTCGAGAGCAGGTTGCTTATGATGTCTCCAGTTGGAGAACACAGTCGTTTTTCGTTTTTTATCTAAAGTGATGCTAGCACCATGTGCCCACAGTAGTTCATGAAGGCCTCAACTCTGCAAAGGCAGTAAAACAACGAATCGAAAACGAATAAATAACTGCCGCTGACAGTGCTAATGGCAAAAGTGTTCAAAATGTGAACACCGTTCCCAACTGTCATTCTCTTTTATTTCCAACTAAATGAATTTGCCCACCTGCAGTGCAAACAGTGTTTTACCGGCAAAGGTTTGCGATGTGTCATCATTATTCATCTAGTTACATACGGTACTTATTTTACGGAAATATTTCCAATTTGCGTAGCACGGGAGAACCAATGTGAAGCGCGTTGATGTCGGATGAATTCTGTTTCACAAGATCTTCAAAAAAATTATTTAGAAGGGTCTTTTACTACAGTATTGTGCTGTTTTCGTAACACTTTCAAATATGTGGTCGTCGATGTTTCCTATATTGGGAAAGAGAGTGGAGTTGTTCCACACAGACGTTTTCCACTCAGTTGTTGTCGATGTTGTAGGGAATGTGAGCCTGAATAAATGCCATTTAAAAGAAATGAAAGAGAAACCACAAGACACATCTTTAAAAGATCAAAACACAGCTAGTGGGGCACATTCGTAATTTTACATTTCCTAATGAAGCATGAGGAATTGCGGTGTGGTGCTGTAAAAGTCCGCCGAACAAACGAAAAGCACCCCGACTCACGACATGGACATACTGATGCTTTCTGGCGACAGTGTGGGTCAATCGCAGGTAATTCGGAGAACAGCAGATCTAAATGGCAAGGTAACAACTAAATAGGACTTATCATATGCAGTGCATAAATTATTGAGGTGAATTGGGGCTCCCACACAAAGCTTTCACGCTTTGCTTTTCAGTTCATCGTAAACATTTCCGTAAAATAAGGACCGTGTGTAAGTAGATGAATAATCATACAATACAAAAAGTTTCTACCAATAAAACACTGTTTGCATCGCAGGTGGCAAACCTATTTAGTTGCAAATAAAAGAGAAGGGCGGTTGGGAATGGCATTCATGTTGCGAACCTTTTTGTCGGCAGCACTGTCGGCGGCAATTGTTCATTTCATTTGTTATTTTACTGCCTTTCTTGAATTAAGGTCTTTATCAACTACTGTGAACATTCGGTGCTAGCACCTTTTCAGATGAAAGGTGCGAAACGATTATGTTGTTATAGAACATTCGGTGCTAGCACCTTTTCAGATGAAAGGTGCGAAACGATTATGTTGTTATATTGGAAACACCTGAAGCAGTCTGCTTCCCAGCGGTTCTTCGCCTCATCGTAGAGCTGGGAAGTGTTCCTGGGTGTCCGTTAGCAATGTGAACGGATGGATTCGTTCCCTCGGCAAGGTCTCCCCAGCCAAGTGATCTGGCGTTCCGTCTAGGAAGTTCAGCTTAGAGTAAACCAGTATTGGAATAAACGACCTTCCTGGTATGAAAGCCGCATGGTGGCAAATATTCCTTAGACCCAAATAGGCGGAGACTGACTGCAGGGTTGACGGCCTGAGGCGGGCATTGGCCAGACTGACCTTGGGACACCAGGAGTACTTTTACGAATGAGTGCATCGATCAAAATTACTTTTCAAAATCAAAATTAGTCAAAATTACGAGGTTTAGAGGTAAGGGAAATTTGTGGCCACGAATAGATGACATATCACAGAGAAGAGCTCTATAAATACACACGTGGATTTCAATGCGCCTAAGGTCCTGAGTGCGCATTTAGCAGCGAACAAATTACACCTTCAGTAAATGAGCGCATGTGAGCGCGTTACTCCCCGGAAAGGACAATACCGCGTTCGTTCCCCACCATAGACACCTGCAGCCCAGAGTTTTGCAAATATCTCAGCTTCATTAAAGTTGTATTTCGCAATATACCCTGCCATTAAAAAGAATAGGCAGTAAACAAAAAACGGTTAAGATTGCGATTATATTTAATTATTTATTTAATACACTTATTTTTATTTATCCATTTTTCAACGTTTAAGTGATCTTGTCAAGTAGCGGTTACATGACGAAATGAATGAAATGACGAATCCTCATCCATTTCCTTTCCTTCCAACCTTCACACCCAAAAAGGGCGACTGTGCGAAACATGTATTGAGCAGCCATCTCCGTGTGTACGACGAAGGGATCAAAGGGGGTGTCGTGCGACTTGGCTTGCCAAGAAGCTCCTCTCCAATGCCTACGAAATGGTAACTCGACGAGATATGTTTAAAAGGAGAGCGACGATCCAGGACCAAACACGTCACCAAAAAAAATAAAGTTCGTGCTGCGCTTTATTAGCGATGAAGGAAGTATACTCATAAAACGATGCTTAAGAAGGGCAAATCTAGAGAAATCGGTTGCGATAGTAGAAGTACCACCCGAGACTTTCCGTCGTCAATTAGTTCGCAACCGCCTGTATGACCGTCTATGTGAAACAGAAAATTTCGTAATTTGCCCTTTTGGAAAGGACGGTGATTGCATGAGTTCAATTACGATATACCTGATCCTTTGCAATACTTGCCGAGATGGAAATATTGGTAAAAAGGCAGGCCTTTATGTATTCGCATAAAAGAACACCATGATGACAAACGAAAAACAAGACAGGGCACGCCACTAGGCACCTGAAGGATACAACAGCATAGCGGAGACGATTTTGATATAAAAGCCACCATCCTCGCACAGGACGCCAAAACACCAGCGCGCAAGCTTCTTGAGGCTTTTTGGATAAATGCCAAAAGCACTGAAATAAAAAGCACGGAGGAATGCCTCGAGATCACACGTGATCTTGCCGCGTGATTTCGTATCGACCGTTGATTTTGGGAGGTGCAGTCGTGGATCTTGTAATCGTCGTGCAGATTTTCATCTTTCCGTTTGTGCTGTTGAAGTGTTTGCCCTAGTAAATTGGGTATTAGTGTATCCTTCCAGGCTCTGAGGAAGGCGATTCTGCCTAAACGTCAGCTTATTCGTGAATAAAGAATAATAATAACACCTCGCGTTTGCTCAACAAGAATACGAAGGATTACTTGATCAATGCCGAGGTTAATAGTAAGTCGGTCGTGGAAATAACATGAGCGTTTGCATACACTACAAAGAGTAACCTAGCAGCAGTTTCAAATGGGTGCGACCTTCGTTAACGGTATCACCATTATCACCTGTAGTCCTGTTGATCGTCGAGTGAATCGAGCGGGACCCATTAAATCCTCCATCTTTTCATCGCGCGCAAGAGTAGCCCAGTGGGTGTTGCTCGCACTAGGGAATTACCGAGCATCATATCTTTCTTCTAGGCTCTTCGTGAAGAACACTGACCATCGGGTCGGTGGTCTTCCTGCAGTACGTTTGGCATCCCGAGGAAACCAGTCACTGACAGCCTTTGTCCATCGGTTATTATTCATACGCATTACGTGTCCGGCTCAGCTTAGCTTTGATTGGTTGGCGTATAGAATGGCATCTTTGATTTTTGATCGTTGACGTAGGTCGGAGCTTCGGCTTCCATCCCTTACTTGTGTGAAACGGGATACTCCTAGCATCGTCCTTTCGACTGCGCGTTCGATAACACTGAGTGGTCTTTCATCCTGCATACCTTAGCGACCAGGTTTCTGACGCATGTGTTAGGGCAGGAAGAACCGTTGAGTCGAAAAGGTGGGCACGGAGTCGGGTGTTCTTTGTTTTCTTCACTACATCCTCTCGTGCTGCGCTTTATTAGCGATGAAGGAAGTATACTCATAAAACGATGCTTAAGAAGGGCAAATCTAGAGAAATCGGTTGCGATAGTAGAAGTACCACCCGAGACTTTCCGTCGTCAATTAGTTCGCAACCGCCTGTATGACCGTCTATGTGAAACAGAAAATTTCGTAATTTGCCCTTTTGGAAAGGACGGTGATTGCATGAGTTCAATTACGATATACCTGATCCTTTGCAATACTTGCCGAGATGGAAATATTGGTAAAAAGGCAGGCCTTTATGTATTCGCATAAAAGAACACCATGATGACAAACGAAAAACAAGACAGGGCACGCCACTAGGCACCTGAAGGATACAACAGCATAGCGGAGACGATTTTGATATAAAAGCCACCATCCTCGCACAGGACGCCAAAACACCAGCGCGCAAGCTTCTTGAGGCTTTTTGGATAAATGCCAAAAGCACTGAAATAAAAAGCACGGAGGAATGCCTCGAGATCACACGTGATCTTGCCGCGTGATTTCGTATCGACCGTTGATTTTGGGAGGTGCAGTCGTGGATCTTGTAATCGTCGTGCAGATTTTCATCTTTCCGTTTGTGCTGTTGAAGTGTTTGCCCTAGTAAATTGGGTATTAGTGTATCCTTCCAGGCTCTGAGGAAGGCGATTCTGCCTAAACGTCAGCTTATTCGTGAATAAAGAATAATAATAACACCTCGCGTTTGCTCAACAAGAATACGAAGGATTACTTGATCAATGCCGAGGTTAATAGTAAGTCGGTCGTGGAAATAACATGAGCGTTTGCATACACTACAAAGAGTAACCTAGCAGCAGTTTCAAATGGGTGCGACCTTCGTTAACGGTATCACCATTATCACCTGTAGTCCTGTTGATCGTCGAGTGAATCGAGCGGGACCCATTAAATCCTCCATCTTTTCATCGCGCGCAAGAGTAGCCCAGTGGGTGTTGCTCGCACTAGGGAATTACCGAGCATCATATCTTTCTTCTAGGCTCTTCGTGAAGAACACTGACCATCGGGTCGGTGGTCTTCCTGCAGTACGTTTGGCATCCCGAGGAAACCAGTCACTGACAGCCTTTGTCCATCGGTTATTATTCATACGCATTACGTGTCCGGCTCAGCTTAGCTTTGATTGGTTGGCGTATAGAATGGCATCTTTGATTTTTGATCGTTGACGTAGGTCGGAGCTTCGGCTTCCATCCCTTACTTGTGTGAAACGGGATACTCCTAGCATCGTCCTTTCGACTGCGCGTTCGATAACACTGAGTGGTCTTTCATCCTGCATACCTTAGCGACCAGGTTTCTGACGCATGTGTTAGGGCAGGAAGAACCGTTGAGTCGAAAAGGTGGGCACGGAGTCGGGTGTTCTTTGTTTTCTTCACTACATCCTCGATGCTCTTAAAAGCTCCCCAAGCCGCTCGTTTCCTTCTACTCAGCTCTGGAGCTAAGTCGTTCATCGTATTGATTTCCCGACCTAGATAGACATAACTGGAGCATTCGGAGGTATTCGTTCCGTTGAGCGTGAATGGGGCAAACGAAACCAATCCGTTCTTCATGAATATCGTTTTTTGAGATTCAGTCTGAGACCAATCTTTCCACACGCTTTATCAAAGTTAGCAACCATAAGTTCCGCTTGGCTGAGGTCTGGTGATATAAGCACGATATCATTAGCAAAGTGAAGGTGATGTATCCGCCGACCATCGATTTTCACTCCCATATTATCCCATTTCAATGTTCGCATGACGTTCTGGAGGGTGGCTGTAAATAATTTTGGCGAGATTGTATCGCCTTGCCTAACTCCTCTTTTGACGTCAACGTTAATATCGTTGTAGAATGTAGAATGCAGTAGTAGAGATTCCTATAAATCTACCAAGGCTCTCAGTTCGACTTCCGCTAACTGTACTCCACAAGACTAAGTAATATGCGCGCATCGCGCAGTGCCCTTCTTCATTAAAAAAAAAAAAAGCGATAAAGACGACTGTTGTAACTGCTATCCAACAAGCTCATTGTATTTTTCTAAACTTGATTTCAAAGAACGTTAACAAAATCGATCAAATGGAAGGAATTGGATTTCGCAGTTAGTAACGATGCTTACATCCCATCTAAATGCTCTGAAAAGGCGTGAAGGCTTTAGTGGAATATTACCCACCCTTTGCTTTAATGTTCGCTTAGTACGAGAAAACGGTAAGTAACATAGAAACCAAACTTTATCCTTACTACTATTTTGTTTTTGACTTAGCTCAGATGGCCAGTCTTTACTGGTAGAATGGGTCCTTGCAGAATTTCTACTCGTTCCTCACTCGCAAGGCTCATGTGGCGCAATGGTTGGATGCGCCGCTGCGACACGCACGTGGTGTCAATCTCTGCGCCCATGACCCACCAAGCCATCCATCCCCCCGAGGTCGGCAAAATGGTACTCGTCTTGTCTGGGAGGACAACAGCACTGGCTCGATACATCGGCAGGCCACCGCGAGTCATTGTAAAGGCCAGATATGCATTCAATCACAACCAACGGAATTTAATGAAGTCGAATGCATGGCGCATCCCTCTGGGATTGATCAACGTCGAGAGCTTTATCCTCTATCCTTTATCCTCACTCGTAATAGCGTCCTGCATTATGGTGGTCTATTTCGAATCTCGTCACGACCAACGATTCCATACCGTGGTGTTGAAATCGCTTCCATCTGAAAATTCAGCTGGTTGACATCAACCTTCAATGTGGTCACACATTGTTAAGGTGGTTCTAAAATAGGACGCTTGCGTTCTTACATATCCCCTCCAATGTTCTCCTCGTCAGTCTTTTATCGGTTTTTCTTATTATTGGCCCATCTGCGTTTCGCTATCGATGCATATACACCTGGATCTCAAAGATGATTTCTTCAAGGTTTTCAAGGTTTCTCAAGTATCAATCTACGTTTCAATTGCATAACGGAGCGCTTGGGAGTCTTCTGAATCAAAAAGGTGAATGCGGATTGTTAAGTAAGTTAGAAGGGAGCCCCTTCGAGAATGCCGAATGCTCTCTTTTATCCTGATTCTTCCTTTATGTCCTCCGTTTTTATCGAACGTCCGAAGTACAGGTACATGGTGCACATTTTAATCATAGAACCATGGAGCTCAATTCGCTCATAATCGCATCGTGATTCATTCTCGATCTTTGTTTAATGTGCAGTCCTATCTTCTTTCCTTACTTTTTGAACTGATTTATAAACACATCTGTAATGTTTCGGCACTGTCAAACGCTTTATCATAGTCGATAAGGGCTAGAATAGAGTGCCTGCTGGTACTCCCAACAGGTTTCTATGACCCATGAAAAAGTTTTTATGCTGTCCGGAGCTTTGCAATTAACCCAGCATTTGTACAGTTGTTCTTTACATAATACCATACCAAAGCCACGAATCTCGCTCATGTAAGGAATACGTGCCGGCTAGTTGAGAGGCTACATATGGCGCGTCCCCAGGTGGCGAATAGGGTGTTAATCGCAGACCAAAATCAATTTCTACGTTTCTGAGACGCAGGTGGATTTAGAGGATGAACACCCTGTTTCTGTTGCGCTGATTTGGCACACACTTTTCGTGTTTACGAGACGTATTTATGCACGCGTGTGTAGGTGCGTTATCGCTTTATTCGGATTGTATTCCACGAGTCAATTCGGCCAAAAACCTGAAATCAAGTGGCAGGGAAGTATATGGGGGGCGGTTAGGAGTCGCTTCCAACAAATAAGCTCTATGTCCACTCTGAAAGGGCCTGGCAAGCTACCCATAAGTATACGCAGCCCCCACGTTCAGAGCCTTGCAAGCTACACGTGAGAATGAAAATGCAAAATACAGCAAAGGAAACGGGCCTCATTCACCTGATTCCGAAGGAAACCCCAATTTGGCAACGTTGGGTAAGACGAGCACGGAGAGGCTGGTAAAATCTCAAGAGCATTTTAAGCCGCCTTAACTCCAAAAACAATTGCGACGATCTCTACCTACCACGCGCGCACACTTGCATCCGAATGCCTTATTGAAGACGTAATCATGCATGCAAGAAGGATAAAGTGCGACGTCAACGGCTTGGCCGAGGCGTGGCAACGTCACTCATTCATTGCCGTCTATGACACCGGAAAAGAAGTGTTTCTAGGTAGATGTGTACATGCGACAGCGGAAGAGTCGGCTGCGTCAGCGTTCTCGTCAACACGACTTTGTCCATGAACTTCGATTCATTCGAACAACGAACTACCCGATCCGGAGGTTTGAAATTGAAGAGGTGTGCAGAGTGCCTGCTGTCAGAATATTCGTCGTTTACGCGCTGAAATCAGACAACAACGATGAAAAAGTCGAAGTGTTTTACATGGAATTGGTGAAGTTCTACAGAGGAGGTTATACTTTCTTCAAAGTCATCATTGGAAATTTTATGGTTAAGATTGGAACAAGAATATATCAAAAAAACATCGCATTGGATCTCTAGGGCTAGATTAGAAAGAGCGGCGAGAGCGGCTGTGTAAGCGCCCTCAATGCTGGACGTAGGAGTCTCCCAGTGGAGAGTGCCATGATGAAATAAACCACATCATAGTAAATCGAAGGCTTCCCTTACCAATCGTGTTCTTGACCTAAAATTCTACCAGGGATGAAGTCGTCATCCCATTCTAGCAAGAATCCATTTTTTGCGTAATGGACGAAAAGTCTCTAAATTCAAAAAAACGATGTTCCACTATGAGCTCTATGAGCTGTGTGAAACACTATGAGCTGGAATGTATTCAATTTATTACTCGACTATTGTAAAGATGCCGTTCTTTAGAGCATCGCCAAGGAACACGACCAGCTCATTGAACAGTTAATGTTGAAAGTACAGACAGAGACTATTCTTCAAATAATATAATAATATTAATACAGTTCGTCAACAACGGCAAAGATCGATAGGACGAGCTGTGAGACAGGCGAAACGAAAGACTCGAATGGTGTGGTGGTGAACGCGACACTCCCTAGAAAGGAGAATAGCGTGTTCGTTCCTAAACACACACACACACACCTGCGGTCTGGAGTTTTGCAAACATCTCAGCACCATTAAAAGTTAATTTCATCAAATAGTTTCTATTTTCTATAACAGTGCATGTTTCTTCTCCACCTGTTACTATATTAAATTTATCTTCGCAGGTTCTTTAAATTGCTTCCTAACCACTATCTCATTCAGTTTTCTGGTAAACTGCTGGAAAGGGATTTTCTACCTTTTTCCAATAAACTGCTCTTCTTTGTCCGACAGTTCGAACACTGAATCAGCAGCAGTCAGCTTAATGTACTTCCTAACAATTGTCGTCTCAAAGAAGTTTTCGAGCGACCGCTGCGCGCTTTCACGTGCAGCTTAATCAAATTGTGCTAGTACAAAAAACCTTTAAAGCCCCTCTCTAGGCGCTGCCTTTAGTTCCCTTTGGCAGAGTTCTAAAAACTTGAGTAGTAACACAGACAATCCGCGGCGATTCGTCTTCAAGTGTTCGCAGTGTTCGCCCAGTTTCCTTTCAGTTCATTTTCAACGCCTAACATGTCCATATACTTCGTTCTACTGCTAATGCTGCTATTGTTACTATTAATAGAAAATTTGTAACCCAGCGTTCGACTCAGCGACATACAAAACAGCCGCGTCGGAAAATAAAGTCGGAAGCTCGACGCTGCAACAGAGAGATTGAAATTCGCCAAGAAATTTCTGTCACGAGGAACATTACAGCTGATGCGTCAACATGGTATCGCGACAGCTGCAGGCAACCATGAACCGAAGATGCAAAATAGTGCAAAGAAGCAATAAAAGAATATCTTAAAGAAAGAAGGGCAGCAGTAATGGTCGAAGCACCAAAGGATGGGCAAAGCATTCACAAAGCCCATTGAAGCTTGGTCAATTACAAGACTAAGATGACTGCACCGCCGACGCCCAGACGAAACAATATCAGTGTCCAGAAAGGCAATGGAGAAAATCATTCACGAATACTACTCAGATCTCTTCGATAGACACATCCACCTAGCGTCACATGAAATAAAAGAGGATGGATATGTTGTACCACCGGTTCTCCCTTTCTAAATCCGACATACCATTTCGCCAATGAAAAATCGAACAGCACCAGGTCCGGAGAATATAAGATTCGGACAGGTAATTTCAAAACATCTAAAGAACCTTCCACCAGTCCTCGTAAACACACTGGTCTGGCTCTTCACACGTCACCTGTCTGAATGCAAAGTTGCTACTCAGTGGAAGAGCAGCATGACCGTGCTATTGTTCAAGAAGGGTGACCTACACGATATCGGCAACTATCGACCAAACCTCTTGCTGTCTGTCGTCTGCAAACCTTCCACTCGAGTAATCCTAAACAGGATTGATAGAACACTGGACGAAGGACAGCCACTTGAGCAGGAAGGGTCTCGAAAAGGATTAAGTATGATGGACCACATCCACACGATAACAAGGCTCATTGAAGTGGGTGAAAAGACAGCTTTGTCTCACTTCTATCAATTCAAAGAAGGTTTTTCATTCAGTTGAGATAGAAGCAGTTATAGAAACCCTTGATTATCAAGGAATCGCCACTCAGTACATAAAGATTTTTCGTGAGTTGTACAAAAATTTCACAACCAAGATTTCTCTATTCTGCAACATTAACATCGACGCCAAAAGAGGTTTAGGCCAGGAGATACCACCTTTCCAAAATTATTTACCACCTCCCTCGAGAACGTCATGCAAACGTTGGAATAGGACAATATGGAAGTGGAAATCGATGGTCAGCAATTACACTATCTTCGCTTTGCTGATGTCATCGTCCCTGCGAAAAAGCTAGAGTTTCACAAAATCCTCCAAAAACGATGTTAACGAGAAGCGAAGTGTTTCGTATGCCGCCATGCATGCTCAACGGAAAGAATATCTCCGAACAACAACATAACGAACGGCATAACTCCAGAGCTGAGCTGACGAAACGGGCGGCTTGGGATCTTTTGAAAGCATCGAGGATGTAGTGAAGAGTGCAGAGAACATCCGATTCCGTACCCAGCTTTTCGACCCAACGGTACTTCCTTCTTTAATGTATGCGTCAAAAACCTGCTCGCTGCGTAGACAGGATGAAAACTTACTCAGCTTAACCGAACGCGCAGTCGAAATTATGAAGTTGGGAGTACCCCGTGTCACGCAAGCAAGGGAAAGGATCCGAGGCTCCGACCAGAGTCATAGATCAAAATTCAATGATGCCGTGCTGTAGGCCAAACAGTCGAATAGAAAGTGGGCCGCACACGTCATGCCTATGAATGACCACAGATGGATAAAAGCCGTTAAAAAAGGATAAAGCTCTCGGCGTTGATCAATCCCTGAGGGATGTGCCATGCATTCGATTTCATTAAGTATCGTTGTAGGTGATTCGATGCATATCTGGCCTTTACAACGACTCGCAGTGGCCTGCCGATGTATCGAGCTAGTGCTGCTATCCTCGCAGACAAGTTTGGTACCAATTAGCCGACTCCGGAGGGATGAAATGATTGGTGTGCCATGGGCGCATTCCACGTGCTCGTCGCAGTGCCTCCTCCAACCACTGCGCCACACGTATAGTGTCTGGATTTCTCGGGGTGTCAAACATTCTGTAGGAAAAGGTATTCTTTATTGATGAGCTTACACGAGGTTGCTAAACATATTTATTTTTGGCTAACGTTTTGACGTCTTCGTCTTCATCAGAGCCGATGATCCGAGTCGATGGTCCACGCTTGTTATTCGTCTCGATGTGGCGGCTTCCCCTTCATGTCGAGTCAGGTCTTCCTCAGCGGTCCATCTCCTCGAATGAAGCACACTCGTTCGGTGATGCCCTTTTATACACAATGCCGATGGTGGATATAATGATAATGTCCGTTGATAACTACTTGTTTTTCTTCCGACATATATCATGGCGCACCTCCTGCGGAAGTCACTGTTATTATTAGCTAGTACAAAGCATATTCTGTAGAAACACCACCAACTTCATGGTCGGAGTTTTTAACGAAGAGCCTGAAAGAAGGATACGACGCTCGACGAGTCCGTAGAGCGAGCAGAACCTAATGTGCTACTATTGCACTCGGCAGGGAAGAATGGAAAATTTACTGGCGCCCGCTTGACTCACTCGACGATAAACGCGACGATCGGTGATACAAGTGAAAGGTGATGTGTGTATGTATATATCAAATATGACTAGCGTACACCTTTGCTGAGAGTTACTTGCTGTATTTTCGCGATCATCATTCTACTCAAAAATCTAGATTTTCGATTGGACATGCTCGAAGTGATGTTACTGCTCCTTTCATTGACGATACGAAAGATGACGAAACTATTCAAATGATGTGTTCTTGTTTGATGGTGTAGGGAAATTTTTCCGAACGAAAATGAACCATTGATAAGCATTAACAACGATTCTACAAGTTACGTAGTACAAAATGTAAAATAAATCCAACAACAGAACGTAATAAATCGTAAGTTGATAGTGGCGAAAACCGTACAGTGGAAGTACCGTCGAGACCTGCTGTATGTGCGTTGAAGTAATACAGTATTCTTAGCATATGATGTACTTCAGGTTTGATTGCTCAATTAGCTAAAAGAGACGTTGCCATTCTAAAACGTTTCTTCTTCTAATTCACATTGGCCTTTTGATTACCTTGGAACACCTTAGCCGTATACCCTACCCTAACTCGGAATCCTACACACGCAATCTCAAAATTCAAAAGTGAACTAATCGCAAAGACCTTGGAACATACGCATGAAAAACGAAGATAAAAGAACACCGAGTACTATTGCTTATCAAATCTATAAAATTAAAGCTACATTTCCCACATTGGATGGAAATAGTAGATTGCTTCTTCTTCATAAAAATTTGCCAACAGAAAAGAGGAAAGAGGCACACGCTGTTGAGAAAGAACCTCATAACCGATTAAAGCCCATATGCTGCGCATGTCAAATGAAGCAAGAAAGGTAGAAGTGCATCCTCGGCTCTCAATTAGAAAAATAACTGTCTGATTATATATTACTCCTTTATAGGAAGATTATGAAAGTCACGAAAAATCAGAAATCAACATAATGCATTGCTTATTTTGTGCTGTAATGCTGTGTACAACACCATATTAGACCGCGCAGAAGCGTATGAAGGTCCAAAATGTTTGCAAACGTATCACGAAGGTCTACAAATAAAAATTAGTTTCAAAACTTTATAAAACAAGTGTACTCTCTCCATTTCACTAGCACTATAAGCGGTGCGCAGCCCCACATGGTTGAGCTCAAAGAGCTCGGCATAAGGTCGTCCATCTCGCAGAGTTTCTCATCCATAGTTATCTCATTAACTTCTAATTCTTACAGACTGATTTGTCCGATTCCGAATCGGACGCTTACTATTAAAGAGATGTGGATCAATGCCGGCTTTGACAATCTTCGCCGCTTAGGCGCTAACATCAAACTATGACGAAGAAGTCGAAGCGTTCTAAATGGACTTGGAGAAGTTCAACAGAGAAAACCATGCATACTTCAAGGTCATCATTAGAGATTTCAACGCCAAGATCGAACCAAGAAGATCACCTGAGGAACGTCACATTGGGACCCACGGATTAGAATGGAACGAACAGGGTGAGCGGCTCTCTGAGCTTATCATGGTGACCAAGACCATCCATGGTAACTCGCAATCCCAGAAGCCTCACCGTCCACGATGGACGTGGGAATCTCCCATTGGTGAGTACCATAATGAAATAGACCACATCATAGTAGATAGAATGTTTTGCCTAACCGATGTCGCTGCTGTTCCAAAAATCTACACAGCATCAGGTCACCGTTTCATTCTTGCAAGATTCTATTTCTTGTGAAAAGGAAAAAAAGTCGCTAAACGGGAAAAACGGGACTATAGGTGATAGAGGTGATTTCTTACAGTGTATCATTTATGACGATTCTGTAGCCTGGAATATCGTCGCTCATCAAGTGAATTGGCCGAGCGCCATTAAGACTCCATATTTCGTGTACTTCTGTGGGTCAAACCGTTTGAAGAGGGCAAAAACTCAGTCCAGTAGGCTTGTTCTCTTTCCCACTGAGCTCATTTCGTTTCTCGAATTATAAATATGTCCTTGATAAAGCTCGAGAGAAAGCCGTCTGCAAATTCCAGCCATCAACTATCAAATTTTGTAGCTCCTCAAATGGGTGAACCATCTCAGAGTAGATATCTGTGATAATGCTAGATTTCGAATAATCGAAGTGCTGAACTCCTACTCCAAATCATGGGGTTACATTTTACGTGCGAAAGAAATTGTTTTTTTTCCATATAATGCTGAATTAGCTGAGAGTCTTCATCTGTCATTGGACATCGGTGATTTGTGCTGTAACGATCATAGAGAGTGTTATTCATTTTATCGGAACTTCAACATACTTCTTCTATGATGAGCGAAGCTAACCTTTTCAAACTCAGTGATGAGGATGGTCAGGCTGAAAGCGAAAGTCGTCGAAATGTGAGGTTCAGAGCAAAATTTAAATAATGGATAGCTTCTACATTAAAATTCTACTTGCGCAAAAATATCATCCTTTGCTTTTTTAAACAAATTTTCGCAGTTATTTAGCTGTTTCTTCAAAAATTCCTTGAATGGATACATATTTATTTTCGTGCGATGTTCGTAGGCGCAACTGTTTGGAAGTATGAGCAGCCGTAGAATATTCACCGCGAAGATCGACCAGCCCCACGAGTGCCGCGTTTCCGCCAAAGCATCGAAAACCTAATGGATGTTTCGATGGAGAAGAAAACATTAGCAGCTTTTCGCTTTCCAATAATTAAGCCTGAGAATCAGTTCTCTTTTGTAAATTTTTCACTGAACAGTTAACTACGCCAATAGCTCGACTAGATATTTCGATGTTTAACGAGGGCGACCGTACGTTAACATTCTTCACCAGATCCTACTCGTTCGGCCGCACTGAATCAATGCCTGCTCATGTGATCGCGTTCTTTCTACAACGAGTTTATATCCTTTTGCTATGTTTAAAGGGATACTATTTTTGTAGGCAACTGCCAATGTATGATGGAAGCTTTCGCTCGGATCACAATCACTCGACTTCAACTGTACTCGTTCCGGTCTAAGTACTCGATTTCTTGTTCAATCACCATCACAGCATAGGATCTGCTGCTGGCCTGACGATAACATAGCTCTAGTGTATTTAGACCAATAACAGCAACCAACCGCAGCTCCTTGGCTTCGCCATACTTGTTTGGAATTACTGGTGTTAAAATCTGCCAGCTTAATTAAATAGGCCAAATAGGACGGAATGCATAAAGGGGTGATCTTACATTTTTTTAGAACCGCTTGATCAAAGTGAGAAGATCGTTGTCCAATTCGTCCACAGTGGGCTGGTTTTTTCTGTGTGGAAATGTATGAATACTTCACTACTTTCCTAACAAAAGTAACAATTTTTGCGCATAGCGTTTTCGATTTTGATTAAGAATATTCGTGGATCGTGATAATTTAGAAAGAGCGAGTGCAGCGAACAGCCTCTTCCGTCCTACTAAGACAGACAGGCGGCTTCAGAATCCTTGCCGGATAACAACAGCGTAACGCGGAAATCTGAAAATTTTGCTAATGTGGACTGGCATGTAGGTAACGCCAATTCCAGTCACGTTGATGAGGTGTGTATCCCTAAATTGAATTCTTATTTCCTTTTCTCGATCTACACCGACACTTACACCTTATCCCTCGTCGATGGGCAGAAGTTATTACAGCTCAAGAGCCTTCTGCTGTTTCCTTCGAAAAACAGTTTCGAAAATTTTTGGTTCGGGCTGTAGTAGTAGTAGTGGAATCCTGGACGACTAAGCTGTTCCTGGTTGGACGAAGCAAAAATTTGCTTATCTGTTTTATAACATCATTGTTGAAAAATGCACGTGTAAAAAAATGTCGGCCGTGGTATCGCTGACGGACTGTAGGATATTTTCTTCTATTGTTTCGCTTCTTGTGATCTTAGCAAAGCTCTCCGATTGTTTACAAAACTTTGCCTTCCCTCATTTGTGTGACATTTCCGAATTTTCTGACTAAATAACTATGTCTTCATGCGTGTAATTCTTACTCGTATGCATATTTCCTTCTTCCTTTTCCGTTGATTGTTTGGCTTATTTGGAGATATGAGTCTGGTCCATCGCAGATCACCTTAAGAACTATGAGAACTACTAAAAAAATCGCCGTATGTTGCCCCAAAATGCTGGTGGATTTTGTGCCGACTGTGAACAATGCATAAGTCCTGCTAAGTTTCGAAGCCGGACTGCTCAAAGAACAAAGATATGGCATGGAAGTTTCTTTGTATTATCACGCTGCGAGTTTCATAACATCAGTAAGATGTTATGAAAAGATGGGTCAAAAACTTGCATTCTTTCCAAAAAAGTGCTCTGCGCATTAATGGATTCGCACTCTATGTGCGCCTTTTTGGCGCACATTACAATTACCTCCCTGGAAGCATCTCCGAAAGCCGTACGTCGTAAAGCAAACGTCTCTATGTTAGACGTTTGCAAAATGGGCAGTGAAAATACGTAGTGGGGGTTGGGAATGCGCTTTTTTTCTAAGGGATTAATTTGTCGATGGTTAAAATGCGCATTTTGGAGACGCTTGGGCGTACTGAATACTACGTAAACATTTACTGAAGTTTCTTCCGTGATATTTTATCTTCCGATAAAGTGCGCCTAACCTTTAAACTTTGCCTTGTGAGGATGGGCCAATCCGTTGTAGAGTTCACGCAGACGTGTTAACTCGTCCCAAAGTAAAACGTAGTAAATTTTTCGCTAGTGTAGCACCGTGATAATAGCTATCCGTAGACCAAAGCTGGTCTAAAATCTGCATTCGACAAGCTATTGATCCAAAACAGGAAATCAGGCAAAGAAGCTCAGTTCAGCGAAATAGACTAAGAAAAAGCATGCAAGTTGAAAACAAGATTCACATTCTAGAATGTGGAAGTGCATACATATTGAAATCAATGCTCATGGCAGTGAAAGGTTTAGATGACGTGCGTAAATGTTCCATTAGAAGTCGAACGGTATGTAAGCTAGCTTTTCACTGAACGCTAATTTTTTATTCTGATAGGTAAAGAAGAGCGCTCGACGTTGATCAATTATTGAGAGAAGCGAAATTCATTCAACTTCATCAGTTATTGTTGAAGATGATCGAATGCACATCTGGCTTATCCCTTGGTGTTATATCTGACTCGCCGTAACATAAGTATTTTTGAAGGGGTCTGCCATCCTCCCGGAGAAGTCTGGCATCATTACCTCGACACTGTATAAATTGCAGGCTTAGTGAGCCTGGGCACGTGATACAACGAAAAACACGTTTGAATGGCAAGGTGCCTCTACCTGCTTCGCTCACGACCTAATTCTCAATAGCTTACTTCTGAGCTAATTTGTTAATAAAAACTTGCCGTGATTTGTATCTTCAGAGGCTTAGGTACACGTAAAGTCTTCCACATTCAATGTTAAGTCCTTCTTGTTAGATGTTGAGCACATGGAGAATAGCATGTGCTTCAAATTCTATGATAGCTGGAGGATATGAATAGCAGATGGGTTGTTTGTTAGAACGCAATGAACTCTTCACATCGAAACGAAAAACACGCGACAACAGTCATTTTGTAGCAATCATTTCCAGTTCGAAGTCGTTTTCTGCTAGAAACATAGCCTCAACTGCTATTGGTCAGTACTTTAGCTTTCTAATGGAGAAGCAAGAATACAGCGGACAGAACTTCTTAACACGTGTATCTGCATTTCCTAAAAACGATAAAACATATCTTTTCAGCTCTCATTACAGTGCTGAGACATTGTTATTTAGAAAAGAAAATTATTGAAACCGTAGTGGAGAGTGAAGGCGCTGTTGTTGCGTCAAATACAATCACTTGATCAAATCTAATCACTGATCTTTATGTCCGTATGATGTGAGTTCTATTTCTATCAAGCAACAGCACGAAATCAAAGGTCTTTGTGGAATTGCTTGAAATGAGCTCCTTTCATTTTCTTGCCCTTTTTCCCTTTTCCACTTTTTCCAATTCTTTCCTCCGAGAGATTGCATTTGTACAACACCAATAAACATAAAACGTCTTTTAAAACCAAATAACATTAAATCATAACAAAAAATTAACCAAAACCCTCCATAATTATTCACCTAACTAGAAGTTGGTGTAGAAAAATTGTTCGGCTCACGTTCCGACGTCGTCGGCTTTTTCAGGCCGGACAGGTCTATGTCAATGGTCCACAGGTGGACGTGTTTACGATGTAGATGTTCATTGTTGCATCGAGTAAAATCCAGTGGAGGAAGTATTTCTCGAATTTTCTAATATCACTTGTCTGTACCTTTCTTCACAGTACGGATGTTCACCGACTTCCTGCATTTGGTACGATCGAGTTCTCGCTGGCAATTTTGTTAAGCAGCAATTTTTTAGCGACAAATTTTGAGAAAAAGGCAATTATTCACCACAGTATCTAAGCCAACTGATCAGTTGCTGAGGCATACGTCATGTATTCAATTTCGTTTAGCGCCCTTAGAGTTGATTGGATGCATATGTAGCCTCTACATGCAGTGCTTAGCCGATGTGTCAATTGGGTGTTTCCGTTCCTCAAGAAAAGTCTATTAAAAAATTTTCGCATTCGAAACGATGAAATGCTTGTTGAGATTGCGTCATGGGATAGAACCGCCGATTAACCTAGTGTTCTCTGAAGGGAAGCCATAACCACTGCGACAGCAGGAGCATAACGTGGAAGTTGACATGAAATGGGTCAGGCTAGCCAAAGTCTGCCCCAGGTCTTCACCACCACAAGCAGTCGCAGCCTTTGTTGAGCACAGGTAGATTTGCCAACCTGCAACTTTGACACCAGGTCTGGGGTGGACCCTGGTATTGCTTTACTATTAGATAAGCTTTCTGAGGAAAACACCGCTTTTGTTCTCAGCTTGAGGTACCCTGCCAAAAGATGAATCTTTCGCTGTACATCGCAGTCCGACCAAGGAACACCTCTTAGCCACGATGGTGCGGTAAACGCCATGCAATAAACACGTGGAATCGATCTCTTCGCCCATAGCCCAACAAGACTCACATCCCTCCAGGGTAGACAGGGTGGTAACAGGCGTGCATGGTAAAACAGCAGCACTGCCTCGTTACATCGGCAGGCCACCGTGAGTCACTGTGAAACCAGGCATGCATTAAATCACTTCCAAACGATGCTTAATTATGTCGACTGCATGGCGCCTCCATCATAAATTGATCAACGCCGAGATTTTTTTTATTCATGCGTGTGTATATCTGTGCCTTAAAACAGTATGTCCAATGTTACAGCAGTAGTTAAACCTAGTTACAGCTTTTCCAAAATGAGCTTGGAGGGTGAAACTCATTAAACTCACCGCGAGGACGACGATAGAATTTTAACGGTTCGTTAGATATAGTACAAATGAAATCTATAAAAAAAGTGTCAAATGTAGTATTTATCATAAATCAGCTAGCTCACACCCCTAAAACAATGAACAGTCCGCTGTGCTTCGGCGAGGATCAACTCCTTTCTAATCTGGTTGGTCAAATGTTTATCTCCAAATTTCAACCGCGAGAAGTTGCTTGTCGCCCAAATTATTTTTCTCGGAGACGGCTGAACTTCAAATTAGGTGACCACGTAACATCTCATTCCATGAATCCGTTGCGCGCTCTTAAAAGTCTTCCAACAACTTTACTTAACAACTACTTGAAGATTGAAGGCAGTGCCAGAAATGTGGCCAAGGGATACCATTTTTAAAAGAACCTCCTGGAATTCTGCATTTCCACATTCATTCGTTTCTGACGCAAATCGTTATAGGTCAGGTTGGTTTTGACAGTGAGGTAATTCTGGCTCAGAAAAGTGGTAATAAATTATGCGCTGGATAATTGTATGCAACATCCACCGCCAACGATGATATCACCATGGCTTGAAATCTGCGGAACTCGTCCGTGAAAAAACAATAGCCCTATTGGCTCTCACGATACCTCGAGCGACAATTTTTGGTGGTTGGAAGACTTATATCAACGACAACATTACCAGATTGTAAAAGAGGCTATTTTAGATTTCATCTAGAGAAATAACGGTGTCCCTATAAGCCACATTTTATGAGAGTTCATTTTCCAACGCTGTTGAGAGCATGCGAAAGCGGATAACAACTTATAGAGCTCAATAATGTCTCGTGCGTAAAACATATCTACCGCCACACGAATCAACAACCATTGACTCTCTCAGAACGGTGTCTTAGTAGGTCAAACTTCAGATGCTTGTGAAGACGTTTTACGCAAATTAGAGAACTAACAGTGGACGGCAAATGGCAGGAAACCTTGCTACCGCTTTGAAGTCTAAGGTGAAAGCCCTCCTGTTCACCCACATTTATTTGGCTGTCGATGTGTAGACAACTGCTTCATTGTCTTCTCCGCTTGATATAAAACTGCTTCATACAAAAAAAAAAAGCCATAACCACTGCGACAGCAGGAGCATAACGTGGAAGTTGACATGAAATGGGTCAGGCTAGCCAAAGTCTGCCCCAGGTCTTCACCACCACAAGCAGTCGCAGCCTTTGTTGAGCACAGGTAGATTTGCCAACCTGCAACTTTGACACCAGGTCTGGGGTGGACCCTGGTATTGCTTTACTATTAGATAAGCTTTCTGAGGAAAACACCGCTTTTGTTCTCAGCTTGAGGTACCCTGCCAAAAGATGAATCTTTCGCTGTACATCGCAGTCCGACCGAGGAACACCTCTTAGCCACGATGGTGCGGTAAACGCCATGCAATACACACGTGGAATCGATCTCTTCGCCCATAGCCCAACAAGACTCACATCCCTCCAGGGTAGACAGGGTGGTAACAGGCGTGCATGGTAAAACAGCAGCACTGCCTCGTTACATCGGCAGGCCACCGTGAGTCACTGTGAAACCAGGCATGCATTAAATCACTTCCAAACGATGCTTAATTGTCTTGCTTTGCCTATGAGCTTTCTAAAGAGTAGGATTCAATTTATCGGTAGCTATAGGAAATACAGGAAAAGGGTTTCCAAGCGACTCGCCTACGTTGAATCCTGCTTAAATTCTCAACCAGCAGCCGATTCCTTGTAGAATAACCCACTCTGTCCAACCTGTCAAAAATCCAGGTGATTGAAGATGAGAACACCAATCGCAGGCAAGAAAGACAGGATGTGTGTATAAATTCCAAATACATTAGTCATATGTACTGTATATAAACATTTTTTGGATTCTGATTTATTGTACCCAACGGTTTATCACATCACCGTTGCTGGGAAGTGTTCTTGGGTGTCGGACTGCGATCTACAGCGGTAGGATTCGTTTTCCCAGCAGGTTCTCCCAAGCTGAAAAAGGGGCTGGCGTTTCGTTTCGGGAAGCTTACCTAAAAGTAACAAAATATCGAAATCAACCACCGTCCTGGTATCGAGGTCGCACGGTGGTAAACCTTTCTGCGGCCCATAAGGGATGCGATCACCTGTCGTGGTGACGACCGACGACCTGGAGCAGACTTTGGCCAGGCTACTTTCGAGAATCCAGAGACCACAAAGGCTTAACCAGTAAATCTTTGATAAAGGTGATCGCGCCGGAGTCCGCACTAGTGAGTGTGGGTCGTTCTGCTATCAAAAAGGTACGTCAGAAAAAATGTGGATGGAAGGATAATGGTTCTGACAACTAACTGTTTTTCTTGTTCAGCAATCGCGAGGTTGTTATACATCATACATTTATTTTCATAGAAAAACACACAATGCAGTACAACACAACAGCAGCTGACGTTTCGGCAGTATCGCCTTCTTCAGAGCCTGGTAGGGTATGCTGATATACAATTTATTAGGCCGAACACTTTAATAACACTTACAGTAAGACGAAAAACTTCATGGCTATTACATGATAAATAGCTTCTCGAAAAACTCACCGACACTAAGACAAAAGATTATCTTAGCTAGACAGCAAATCAACTTTCTCCGCCGCTGTATTCAATTTCAAATCGTGCCGAAGTTTATAAAACGAAAGCGACTTCACAAGATATGCGGCCAACCAGAGGACAGCCAACAAGTACGAGGCATCGAAATGGAACTACTTCGAGCTGCACTACGAAGCAAGCGGAACGATATATTCGCCAGAATGAAGAAGTGTGCGACGAAGGAACATGTTTGTGCTTTGTATTTGGAGGATCGCCTTTGGACGAGAATAGATGGTGGGTCAATATTGATATGCAATTTTATTAGGTCTAATGTTAAAGTAACCTTACAACGAAAACTCGAAAACCTCTAAGCGGGTAGTTTTTCGAGAAGGTGTTGATCATGTAATTGCTATGAAGTTTTTCGTCTTACTGTAATTGTTATTGAAGTGTTTGCTTTAATAAATTGTATATCAGTATATCCTTCCAGGCTCTGAAGAAGCTGATACTGCCAAAACGTCAGCTACTGTTGTGTTGTATTGTATTGTGTGTTTTTCTATGAAAGTAAATGTATGCTGTATAACAACCTTGAGATTGCTGAACAAGAAAACTACGCATTCATATTCCATTGCCGAGGTTAATAGAAAGTCGAGCTTGGGAACTGTAACTATTTTTCTTAGACAAGCAAATCACCTGTATCAGTTGTAGTCTCGTTGATTGTCGAGCGACTCGAGAGGGCGCCAGTAATTCCTCCATTTTACCTTATCGCGTGGTCGCGTGCGAGAGTAACCTAGTGGGTTCTGCTCGCTCTACGAACTCGTTGAGCATTATATCTTTATTTATTTATAACCTTATAAACTCTTAATCTTATAATAATCTTATAATCTTATAAATTGATCTTCTTCAGCTGATGCGAGGTTGGTATACGTCTTCGTTGTCGTTGTTCTAGGTGCTGTTGGTCGATGGCTGACGCTTTAGCCTTTTCGCCTCCCTCAGAGCCGTGATGTTACGTGTGAGACCTCACATCAGCTAAACAAGATCAGTTTATAAGATTATAAATAAATATATCAACTATGTATGCCGAGGTTTATAAAAAGCCGGTCTCTATGGTGCTCTCCATTGGGAGACTCCCACATCAATCGCTGATGGTGGGGCTTCTTTAATTGCGAGTTACCATGGATGGTTTTGGTCGCCATGACAAGCTCAAGAAGCCGCATCGTTCACCTCTAATCTGTGGGTGCCAATGTGACCTTTCTCAGACATTCTTCTTGGGCATACCTTGGCATTGAATTCTCCAAAGATGATCTTGAAGAATGTATGGTCTTCTCTGCAGAACTTCTCAAAGTCCATGTAAAACGCTTCGACTTCTTCGCCATAGTTTGAAGTCGGCACGTAAACCACGAAGATTGTCAAAGCCGGCATTGGTCCACATGTTTTTTTTCGTAAACGTCCGATACGGGTTGTAAGCTGCCCGAATAAATCGATGTTCACGGACAACCTCGTGTTGACAAGAACCTAAAACATTGAACAGACCGCTGTGCTTCGGCGACACTTAACTCCCTTCTCTCTTGGTCGGTCAAATATTTATGTGCTGATTTCAGCCGTGAGAAGCTACTCGTTGCCCAAATTATTTTTCTCGGTTACGGCTAAACTTCAAATTAAGTGACCACATAACATTTCATTCCACGAATCCGTTGCGCGCTTTACTAAACAACCACTTGAAGATTGAAGGCAGTGCCAGATATGTGGCCAAGGAATACTAATTTTGAAGGAATTCTGTATTTCTACATTCATTCGTTCTGACGTAAATCGTTATAGGTCAGGTTGGCTTTGACAGTGAGAAAATGGCAGGAAACCTTGCTACCGCTTTAAAGTCTAAGGTGAAAGCTCTCCCATTCACCCACATTTACTTTGCTGTCGATACATAGACAACTGCTCCATTGTCTTCTCCGCTTGATATAAAACTGCTTCATACAAAAAAAGCTTGCGCGTCATTCAATTGAGTGGCAGAGTCATCCGTCGCCAATCTCTTCCATATGAGCGCAACAAACAAAGTTTCGAGTAATTCAAATTAACATTGAGATCTGGGCGCCCCTTCCACATCTGTAAACAACTGCGTAGTGGTGAAGGTCTTGTAATTGGCGGAGCTTCGGCGGGCTTTGCGAATGCTTTTCCTAGACTCTGCAGCTTCAACCATTACTGCTGCTTTTCTAACTTTAAGATCTTCTTTTATCGCCTGTCTGCATTGTTTCGCAAGCTCGGACGCTAGGTCGCGGTTATCTGCAGCTTGTGTGATTCCACGTTAGCGTATTAGCTCGAGAGTTTCTGGAGACAGACGTCTCTTGGTGACTTTCGAGCCCTTAGCTTTCATAGCGCTAACGTGAAGATGCTCAATGAGCCGATCGTATTCCTGGTCGGTGTTGTCGACAACAGCATATTCCCAGCAGCCGACTAAATGAGTTAAATAAGTCCCAGTTTGTGGTGGTTCTGGGACTTCGGTTTTTGAATTCAGCGGCTTTTTCTCCTTCCCGCGAGAAATAAAATCTCGCACGAAGGAGACGGTGGTCTGATCCCGTGTAGAATTTTGAACCAACAGCGACATCGGCAAGGCAAAACTTTCTATTTACTATGATGTTGTCTATTTCGTTGTGGTACTCTCCACTAAAAGATTCCTACGTCCAACGTTGAGGGTGAGGCTTCTGGAATTGCGAGTTTCCATGGATGGACTTGGTCGCCATAATAAACTCAGGGAGCCGCTCACCCTGCTCGTTCCATTCTAATCCGTGG